>BSBK01013813.1:0-58337 GCA_027943335.1 Chamaecyparis obtusa | reverse complement strand
CATTTTAACATAGATTGATTTTTTATTGTAACAATAATGTGCTCAATGTATGTATATATATATATATATGTATGTATATACATACATATATATATGTGTGTGTATGTATGTATGTATATATATGTATGTATGTATATATATTTATATGTATTTATATGTATGTGTATATATATATATATATATATATATATATATATATATATATATATATTGATGCAGGAGCATCCTGGGTGTAAGAGCAATCTTGCATCACCCAAAAATATTCTATTTTTGTATTCAATAAGGGCTATCTTGTGCAGAGTTGCTATTTATGGAAACTTTCTATTTATAGTAAGTTGGTCTTACGATCTCGGAATGTTCTAATTTTACATGTGGAGGTTCATCTCAGTCATATCAACTTGTCAGCTAAGTTTCATGGCTAAATCAAGTCTAGTTTTGAAGATATTGAAGATTTTTGGTATTGGCAGCAGGGTACAGAAACTTCGAACTCAATTTTGAAGGCTTTAGAGGCCCTGAATGAGGTTGAAAATTTGGGTGACAGGTGCTTTGCACAAATTAAGCCTGTAGAGCGCTTTGTGGCATTTCTAGAATGGGGTTATAATAGCCAATCGGGTCAACGGGTGATGACTTATGGTCTTCGGAAGTTGGGTCACCTGAATTGGCTGAAATATAATTTTTCTTCAAAATTTTTTATTTGGATTTCAAAACTCATTTTGAGCCGACTTTGATGTAATAAATTGTAAAATAAAATAATTCTAAGTTTGGTCGGCCCTAAGGGCTAAATTTCTTGAACCTTCTCAAGCGATGGAAATTGCCTATATAAAGAAGGCCCGTAGTGTTGTCTAGGGCAGTTCTCGGTAGTAGATCTCGGTATTGATTCGAGGCTTTGTCCTACAGAATATTGTAAGGGAATGCCCATGTGGCTTTGCATATTGTAATTCTGAAAGTTTATAATTCCACATTTGTGGAGATAATAAGAAGCCAATTTTCTGTTCTTGCATATTATTGTTGTTGTTTCTCTATTTCTGTTATGTGCTTGTGGTATTAAGGGGAGCACCCTTCATCAAATGGTATCAGAGCAGGAGTTCTTGAGTGTGTAAACAGATCGCCGACTGTGAGGCAGTTTGCACCAGGACCATAGTTAGGGTTTCAGCGCGGATCGCGAAAATACCTCCATGAAAAGAACGTGGCGGAAGAGCTGGTGCTGTGACACCAGAGGTTAGAGAGCTGTAGAGACAAGTGCGAGCATTGCAAGAAGAGATTCGTAGGGGAATGAATCTTAATGTCAGAGACGAAAGTGAGGATGAAGCCGAAGAAGAATATCAAGAAGAAGCTGAAGTTGTGAATTGGGAGGAAGAAAGACTTTTTCGGGCGATTTCCAAGATTGGAAAAAGACCTAAGATTGAGGTTCCTACATTTTTTAGAAATCTTAACCCAGAGGAATTGATCGACTGGATCAATGAATGTGAGGAATATTTTGAGTATGAAGATGTTGAGGATCCTGATAGGGTCAAATTTGCGAAGGCCAGACTGAAAGGTCATGCGAAGATCTAGTGGCAAGAAATTCAATTGGAGCGAAATAGAAGAGGGAAAGATAAAATCACAAGATGGGATCGGATGGTGGATAAATTGAAGCGACAGTTCCTTCCTGTTGATTATGAGCTTGACCTACTAAAGAAAATGTAAAGTTTGAAACAAGCAGGAAGATCTGTTCAGGAGTATACAGAGGAGTTATATCAACTCCTCATCAGAACAGGCCATGCAGAAGCTGATAAGGAGAAAGTTGCCCGATACCTTAATGGGTTAAGGCCAAGCATTCAGGAGGAGTTGAATCTGGTTCGAATGAATAGTATTGAGGAGGCATACCAGTTTGCCCTAAAAGTAGAGGAAAAGCTGAACAAGAAGTTTGAGAGTAGACAAAATGGAAGAGGTCATGGTGGAAGATCTGGTGGATAGTCATATGGTGGCCGAAATGAAGATTCAAAAAAGAAGGATGAGGCCAGTAGCAGCCAGAATCAGAGAGGAAACAATTCCAATCATTTTCAAGATCATAATAATAGAGATCAGAGAGGAAGAGGAAGAGGACAAGGTTCAGGAAGAGGAGGCTTTCGTGGAACATGTTTTCACTGTGGAGAAGAAGGTCATAGGGCATTTGAATGTCCTCAACGCCAAGGCAGAACAGATAGGAGAAATGAAGGCCAGGCAAGAGTTGCACATGTAGATGAAGATGCTAGATCATCAAATTTTGAAGATGCTAAAAAGGAGAAATGCTAATTAACAGAAGAGTTTTGCTGAGTGGTAAGAATGAACCTGAACAAAGGAGGAGCCTGTTTCGCACTAGATGCAAGTGTGAGGCTAAGTGCTGTGATGTGATTATCGATAGTGGAAGCACTGACAATTTGGTGTCAGAAAAGATGGTGACAAAGTTGAAGCTCAAGAGACAGAAACACCCACATCCATATCGGATTGCTTAGATGTAGGATGACCACAAGGTCATGGTCAGTGAACAGTGCCTTGTAAAGTTCAAGATCGGCGGGTACCAAGATGAGGTACTATGTGATATCATCTCTATGGATGCATGTCATATGTTGTTAAGTAGACCATGGTAGTTTGACAGATGTGTTGTACACGATGGTCGTACGAATACCTATTCCCTGACAAAGGATGGAGTGCGACATAAGCTAAAGCCATTGAAGGAGACCGAAGAAAAGGTATGTGGTAATGCAAGAATAATATTTGTTGATGGAAGAAAATTCCTAGATGGTATGAGGCATGAGCATGTGTGTTTTGCTTTAATTCCAAAAGCTAGTAAAGAAGAAGTAGAGATGTACCTGTAGAGGTTGCAAATTTGTTGAATGAGTTTCAGGATATTGTATCTGATAATGTACCTGATGGATTAACACCGGTAAGGAAGATCAATTATCAGATGGATTTGATTCCATGAGCCAGTTTTCCAAACAAGGCAGCACACAGAATGACACCAGTAGAAAGTGAGGAATTGAACAGACAAGTACATGAGTTGTTGCAGAAAGGATTGATCCATGAGAGTCTGAGTCCATGTGTTGTACCAGCAGTATTAGCACCAAAGAAGAATGGAGATAGAGGATTTGTATAGATTCCAGAGCAATAAACAAGATCACAATCAAGTATAGGTTTTCATTGCCACAAATGGATTTTATTATGGACTGTTTGAGTGGAGCTGTATATTTCTCAAAGATAGATTTGAAGAGTGGATATCATCAGATTCGGATCAGAGAAGGAGATGAATGGAAGACTACCTTCAAGACAAAGGAAGGACTGTATGAGTGGTTAGTCATGCCTTTTGGGTTAACCAATGCACCGAGCACTTTCATGCAGCTCATGAACGAGGTTCTAGAAGAATTTCTGGGTAAGTTTGTCATTGTTTACCTAGATGATATTTTGATCTTTAGCAAGACATTGGAGGAACATATGATGCATATTCATATGGTGTTTGAGAAGTTGAGAGATGAGAAATTGTTGATTAATTTGAAGAAGTACAATTTTGTGAAGAAAGAGCTAGTGTATTTGAGATTTGTAGTTTCAACAGAAGGTCTAAAAATGGACCTAGAGAAGGTATAGGCTTTCCTTGAATGGCCTACTCCAAGGAGTGCTACTAAGGTAAGATCTTTTCATGGTCTAGTTAGTTTTTACAGAAAGTTTATCAAAATTTTTAGCAGTATTTGTGGTCCCTTGACTAAGACAATGAGAGGGGATAGAAAAGAGTTTAAGTGGACTAATGGGGCAGAAAAGAGTTTTCACTTGTTGAAATAAAAAGTTACAGAACAACCTATTTTAGCACTTCCAAATTTTAATAAGGTGTTTCAAGTAGATTGTGATGCTAGTGGTACTGCAATAGGAGCTGTTATGAGCCAAGAAGGTAAACCTGTTGCTTATTTCAGTGAGAAGTTAAATGATGCCAAGAGAAAATATTCTATCTACGATCAGGAATTTTATGCTATAGTTCAGGCATTAAAGAAGTGGAGGCATTATCTGCTTCCTAAAGAATTTGTTTTGTATACTGATCATCAAGCTTTGCAATATTTGAATAGTCAAAGAAAGTTGAATTAGAGGCATTTGAAATGGGTTGAGTTTTTGCAGAGTTATACATTTGTTTTGAAACACAGGAGTGGAAAGTCTAATAGGGTTGCGGATGCTCTTAGCAAAAGGCAACTATTGCTGACAGAGATGCAGATTGAAGTGGTTGGGTTCAAGGAACTCAAAAATTTGTATCCAGAGGATTCTGATTTTGGTGAAGCTTGGAAAGCTTGTACAAAACCTGTTACTCTAGACAGGACGAAATGGCTGGATTTCATCATCCAGGATGATATGCTATTTAGAGGGAGTCAGTTGTGCATTCCAAGAAGTTCTATGAGGGAGAATCTCATCAAAGAGAAGCATAGTGGAGGATTGGTTGGACATTTTGGTCGTGATAAAACCCTTGCTTTGGTTGGTGAGAGTTATTATTGGCCACAGTTGCAGCAAGATGTGAAGAAGGTTGTACAGAGTTGTAGAGTATGTCAGATGGTGAAAGGAGTGAAGCAGAATATAGGGTTATATCAGCCATTACCTATACCTGAAAAGCCTTGGGAGGATATCAGTATGGGCTTTGTTCTTGGTTTACCGAGGACACAGCGGGGACATGATTCAATTTTTGTAGTAGTTGACAGATTTTCAAAGATGGCACATTTCATTCCTTGCAAGAAGACTAATGATGTTGTTCATGTAGCAGAATTGTTTTTCAGAGAAGTAGTGAGATTACATGGTTTGCCAAGGACCATAGTTTCAGATAGAGACACTAAGTTTGTTGGATATTTCTAGCGTACATTATGGAAGAAGTTGAAGATAGATTTGAAGTTCAGTTCATCACATCATCCACAGACTGAAGGACAGACAGAGGTGGTGAATAGAAGTTTGGAAAATTTGCTGAGATGTTTGGTTGGAGATAAGCCAATAGGATGGGATTTGATTTTACCATAAGCAGAATTTGCATACAATAATTTTGTCAACAGGAGCACTGGTAAATCACCATTCTAGATTGTATATGGAAGTAGTCCAAGAAATGCATCTGAGTTGAGAAAGATAGATAAAGGAGAAATAAGTAGTGCTGAAGCTAAGGATTTTGCAGAACACTTGAAGAACATCCATGAGGAGGTGAGGAAGCATATTACCAAGATGAATGCACAGTATAAGGCTAAGACAGATGAGAAAAGGAGACATAAGAAATTTCAGGTTGGAGATGAAGTCATGATTTATTTGAGGAAGGAGTGATTTCCAGTTGGTACATATAACAAGTTGAAAATGAAAAAGTTTGGGCCATGTAAGATACTGAAGAAGCATGATTCAGGAAATGCATATGAGGTAGAATTGCCTACTGAGCTGAATATTTCACCAGTGTTTAACATTTCAAATTTGACAGAGTATCATGAAGGAGGTGTTGAAGATTAGGTTGCAGCAGCACAGTGGAGTATTCCAGCAACCAGTTCAGATATCAAAGAGATTGAAGACATACTGGACAGTCGTGTTGGCAGAAGCACAAGGAACAGGAAATATGAAGAGTATTTGGTCAAATGGAAAGGACGACCTGTAGAAGATTCATCATGGCTAACAAAGGAGGAGGTTAACCGTCTTGGTTTTCCTCTACACACCTGAGTCGTGACAGGGTCACTTCTCAAATTACCCCGGGTGTATGATGCAGGAGCATCCTGGGTGTAAGAGCAATCTTGCATCACCCAAAAATATTTCTATTTTTGTATTCAATAAGGGCTATCTTGTGTAGAGTTGCTATTTATGGAAACTTGCTATTTTTAGTAAGTTGGTCTTACGATCTCGGAATATTCTGATTTTACATGTGGAGGTTCATCTCAGTCATATCAGCTTGCCAGCAAAGTTTCATGGCTAGATCAGGTCTAGTTTTGAAGATATTGAAGATTTTTGGTATTGGCAGCAGGGTACAGAAACTTCGAACTCAGTTTTGAAGGCTTTAGAGGCCCCGAATGAGGTTGAAAATTTGGGTGAAAGGTGCATTGCACCAGTCAAGCCTGTAGAGCGCTTCGTGACATTTCCAGAATGGGGTTATAATAGCCAATCAGGTCAACGGGCGATGACTTATGGTCTTCGAAAGTTGGGTCACCTGAATTGGCGGAAAAATAATTTTTCTTCAAAATTTCTATTTTGGTTTCAAAACTCATTTTGAACCGACTTTGATGTAATAAATTGTAAAATAAAATAATTCCAAGTTTGGTCGGCCCTAAGGGCTAAATTTCTAGAACCTTCTCGAGCGGTGGAAATTGCCTATATAAAGAAGGCCCATAGTGTTGTCTAGGGCAGTTCTCGGTAGTAGATCTGGGTATTGATTCGAGGCTTTGTCCTACAGAATATTGTAAGGGAATGCCCATGTGGCTTTGCATATTGTAATTCTGAAAGTTTGTAATTCCACATTTGTGGAGATAATAAGAAGCTAATTTTCTGTTCTTGCATATTATTGTTGTTGTTTCTCTATTTCTGTTATGTGCTTGTGGTATTAAGGGGAGCACCCTTCATCATATATATATATATGTATGTATGTATGTATGTACATACATACATACATACATACATACATACATATATATATATATATATATCTGTGTGTGTATATATATATATGTATGTATATATATATATATATATGTATGTATGTATGTATGTATGTATGTATGTATGTATGTATGGGACATGATCGAATGCATGGATACATTGTGATTTCAGGATCAGATAGAAAGTGATTTGAGCTATAATTGGGACTACTTAAACATAGAAGATGCTTGTATAAGTTCATTTTTATAGAGCATTTTAACATAGATAGATTTTTTATTGTAACAATAATGTGCTCATTGTATACCCTTAGCAGGGTTTTGTATTCCTTTAATAGGTAAATGTTCTAATGTAATACTCAACTCCTAACAAGGCTAGGTCTGCTAATAGGGCAAAATACTTTTAGTGCATAGTTTGTGGGTACCACCCGCACTGGGTTTTTCCCTTGGCCAGGGTTTCTGCGTGAACAAAAAATGGTGTTATGAGTTATGTGTTTTATGTTTATGTTCTTTTTTTTATATATTTATTATATGGTTAAGTTAGAAATTACTAAATTCAAATATAAAGTGTTCTAATGTTGATTCATCCCCACTCTTAGTATTACCTAATCCTAATAATTGGTATTAGAGCTATTGGCCCTTTGAGAGAAATCCTAGCAACTTAAGGGAGATCAAGATGGATTCTAAAAGTTTGAAAGAGAAATTTGAAGAAAAAATTGAAGACCTTGATAAAAGGAAAGAATAAAAATGGAGAATTGAAATTCAAATTGAGAAGATCAAAGGGTTTCATTAAGAAATTGAAAGAACAACTTGATATTTTAAAGAATCAAAGGCGGGATCTCATGGAAAAGATAAAAGAGGATTCAGACAATGAATCATCAGATGAGATCAAATACTTTGAACAAGAAAAATATGCATTGAAAAATGATCATGAAAATACTTCCTTTCAGATGGATACAGACATTCAATAGGAGGAAGATGAAAGTATAGAAATTGAAGAAAGCTTAAAAAATGCAAATGTTAAGATGAAATTTTTTTAGCTTGAACATGATGATTATAGGAACAAATAGCAGGAACTAGAGAAATATAATCACCTCATCAAAGGAGAAATTGTTAAGGATAAGAAACACATTGAAAAAATTCATGAGCTGTGACAAGATGATTGAACAAAGAGAAAGACAAAAACCTAAAGGAGACATGACAAGAGTTGGCTTTAGTGAAGCTGAATGTTCTAAAAATTAGGAAGATAGGTCTGAAGTAAAGATAGATGAAGGAAGCTCTAAACAAGAGAACCTAGAGAGAAGATCAAACCTTTTAGAGGTAGACGCTTTAGATGTAATAAAATTGGTTACATGAAGAGGGATTATAGATGTAAATCTCCTTCCAAACCCTCTACTGGTTATTTCTTTACTTGTTATGCATATGGACACAAGATGGAAGAATGCAGGAAGCCTGATCAATCTAGAACCAAGAAAGATTATATTAGTGAAGAGATATAAGCCAAGATTATATGTTATAAATGCAAAAAAATTGGACACATTGTGAAGTACTGTAAGTTTCACGTAAATCAGAATAGAACACGTCCTACATTCTACGAGTGTAACAACCAAGGACATATAGAGAATTTTTGTATGTATAATAGAATTGAAAATTTAAGTGGACCACCTCCTATAGTTCTGAAGAAGAATGTTGGTGATACTGGTAATATTCTTGCACATTACATGGATGAATTCAATAGTCACTTTAGGAAGGCAAGAGATAATTATAGTAGAAAAGTATAAAAAGTGAAGGAATCAAGTGAAGACATGGTTCAATGAGAGTTAGTAGATGCTACTGAGTCTTCACTTGATGCTAAAATTGCTACATCAACCTAGATGGCCAAGCATGGCCTTAGGAGGAGCTTTGGATAGATACAACATAAAATCATCCAGTCCCTATTTTATGGAATAATATTTTGTGAGCTTATGGAGAGTATCTATGATGGATATGAAGCACATATCTTGAGATCTCATTGCTATACATTGTATATCATGTGATCACTAGATTAATGGTCGACTACATCATTGCAGAGTTAAGTTTATTGGGAATTATGCTATTTCTTTTCACAATGAAATATAAGGGTATTCAATAAAACATATCTAATCACTATTCAAAGCACAAAGTTGAAGGAGATCAGTGTTATGAGCTAGAAAGCATAAATAGCTAGGAAACCTTTTGATTGATCAAGAACGGATACACAGATTGATTAGAAATAGGTGTTTAGGTTATTTGCGAGCTTTTGAATATGGATACTCCTTTTATTTTTAATGTAAATGAGAGACCTAGGTATAAATTTAAGAGGCATCCTTGCAAATCAACTGAATGTGATCCAGAAGGAATATTTTATCAAACACACTACAAAGTTCTACACATATAGGATATTAGGTCATATATCCACTGCAAGTATGAGTCTCTTGGAGACTTTGAGATCTACAAGGAGATGAAAGACATGATAAAAGAAGATGGAAATTGGAAGGATGAGTTTTCTCATCTTGAGAATCTAAGTGCAATGAAGAAGGAAGAACTATATGAGTTCGACAAAGAAGAATGGTTCAAAATCGTATTGAGTAGAGTGCATGACCAATTCATTCGTATTGGTGATTAGGCCATAAATAGTTGTAGTGATTTGATACATGACATTACTGGTCTGGATAGCTTTTGATTTATCCTAGTAGTAGAGAAGAATACCAAGAAACAAGTGAAACCCTAACCCACTCTAAATGGGATAAGTGAGAGATGACAATGGTCGAAATCTTCCAGAAAGATGTTAGATTGGTTGTAATGATATAAGGATATAAAATTCATTATAGCATCTGACCAAATTTAGTATCTGCTGGTATTATAATCATGGCTTCTAGAATGGTGAAGGAGAATGTTAAATATAACCTGTGTGAAGTTCTTATACAAAAATTCATGGAGAATGTGAAGAAGATAAAGAGTGATAGAAATAAAACATTTAGATTTGGATCATTATTAATACATATATATACATATTGTGCATAATTTCCCTAGTATGCACCCAAGGGTATGGAGAGATAATGAACCTATTGGTTCACAAGTGTCAAAAAACTATAGAAGATAGAACAACACTAGGTAGATGGAGAATTGTTTGCGATGATTGAAATATTACAGAGAGAAATGAAGAAAAGAGTAAGGATACCAGAGGAAATGGTGGAGGAGTATAAAGATACAATTTATTTCAAGGGTGAAACTGATTATGTGTGTTTTTAGGCAGTAGAACCAAGAGTGAAGTGGTATTACCCTATGTGGTATGAGGTTAGTGAAAAAGTATTGAAAATGTGCTATCATCTGAGATTGACACATCAGAGGAGAGATGGGGAACCAATGAAGAGAAATCTTCCAAGATAAGAGAGGAGAAGACAAAATCTACAAGGAAAAGGAAAGTTGAGATGGTTGTAGATGAACTAGAAGAGAAGGCTGGCATAACAAATAAGAAGATGAAGGAAATAAGGAGAAAGATGATAGAGAGTGCCTCTGGATTGGTGATCTTTGTCCCTAGAGATCTTCCACCTCTATAAGTTTAGAAGAATGATAGTCCAACCCCTACTATGGTAGAAGTGGATGATACTACACCAAAACAACCTGAGAAGGCTGACAAGGGAATAGAAAGAACTTCGAAGAGGACAAGGTCCTCCAAATAGAACTCACCACCTAAGAACTAGAGAACAAAAGTAGAAAGAAGACATAAGAGGAGAAAAAGAAAGAAGAATAAAAGAAGAAACAAGAGGAGAAAAATAAGAAAGAAGAGGAGAAGAAAAAGAATGAAGGAAAGAAGAAGAGAAGAAAAAGAAAGAAGAAGAGGAGAAGAAGAAAGAAGAAGAGAAGAAGAAGAAAGAAGCAGAAGAGAAGAAAACACAAGATAAATCAGTGGATAGATAGCCATGGAAGCCTGATATGAGAGTATTAGAGAAAATGATTGTTTTGATTTAGTATAAAATAGGTTTTACAAGGACCTGAAACATATAAAAAAGAGTTTAAAAGAATAGCATTAAATTTTAACAGAAATTGTGCTGCAACACCAAGAAGAAGAATCTTAAACACAAAAGTTAACAACCAAAACCACAAGCTAAAAACAAAAAAATCCTAAAAAGGGACAATAAAAAGACCAAACAACAAAGAAAAATACAACTACATGCACTTCATAAGGTCTTTAGCCTAGATCATCATAAGCTACATCTACCCAGTAGAGTTCTTGAGCTCCTCCAAGTCCTTGCCCTCTTTGTCATCTTTGATACCAATTTTTCTTGTGCTATCCTATGTACACTTTCCCAGCCCAAGAGTATGTTTCAATGCCTCAAACTTTTCATCACCCTTCTCCTATTCCATCTTGTCAACCAAGATCTTGGCATGTTCAGTTTAGGCTCTAAGAATAACAAGGAATTGATCACCATTTTTTCTCACGGAGTCTTCTAAGTTCTCCGCTTTATTATTCAGTGTATAAAGCATGCCTTCAAAGTTCCCATCCATAGCTCTATCTTCCTTCTCTTTGAGTCTTGTTTCCATCTTGCAGACCTTGTCTACCATTTCATTAAAAGCCTCTGCCCTACCCACCACATCTTTCATTTCATCAAGGCACACTGCAATAGGTTTTTTCCCTAGACTGGTCTTCTTAATGATGTTCACCTCGCAACCCATCACCCACATTTCCTTTTTAATTTTGTCTATATCATCAATAATCTTACCAAGTGTTCAAATAAAATCCACCAAGCATCTCTTGTCTTTAGGCAGATCTTTTTGCCCACTTTTTTCATTTTCAATATTCTCATTAGTAGTATTCTCCATCACCTTGGTTCTTGTAATGTCTTTGTTGATAGTATCCACAATCTCCTCCATGAGCTAGTAGGAATTTTGCAGAGTATCCTTCTCCTTCTCTAGAGGAATTCGGCCTTCACCTAGATTACTAATTTCAACCTCTAGCCTACCAATATCTTCATCTATCTCCTCCCCAATATTTTCCCCAAAACTCTTCTCGTACTCCTGATTCTCTTCATCCTCCAAGGAAAGAAGGATTCTCCTCTTAGTGGTACTTGTCACCCTTTTTTCCTTTTTATTGGTACTAGTGGTCTCACCCTTTTTTCCTCTTATTCCCCTATTTCTATGTTTCCTCATCATAACCCTCATCTTCGGTGCACTTATCAACATCAAAGTCTTCAATAGAAGCCCTTTTAACCTTTTTCTTAGAAGATGATCCTTTAAACTTATAATTTTTCATATAAAGAGCCCTAGAGGGCTCCTCCTCATCCTCTCTTTCCTCCACATACATATCCTCCTCACCACCCTCTATTTCTTCATCATCCCTTGTATAACCCTTCAAAAAGGGTTTTTCCACTTTTTTTTCTTTTGAGAAGGTCATACATGAGAACCATGAGACCTTGATGAGAGTTATGGTCCCCTTTTAGATCCTTCTGAAGACTAATAATGGTGGAATCCAATGAACTCAACAAATAAAATGGAAGACTAATCTTCACATTATGTCTAAAGTGATTTAACAACATAAAATGATGCCCATAAGCTCTGGTAAATATACCATCGAGAATGATATAGTTGATGAAAACATATAACAAATACCTCCATGGTCAACAAATGCACTTGGGGTCATAGTAGGAAGTATCCTCCTTCACTAGTCTCAACTTTTCTAGCTCTGTGACAAGGAACTTCTTGGGAGCTTTGTCAAAGATACTCCAATCTCTTTAGAATTTAAACCCTTCCATGCTTATACCAGTAGCTTATTCCATTCTTCCAAGTTTTGAAGAACTTCTTCGACACCGTAGGGTTTTCACCATGCAATCTCTCTATAAAGCTCACCATCCCACCTTTCTTCAAAATATCCCACACCTCCTTGTTTTGTTTCCATTCTTCAAAATTCACTAGTTTGAATCTTTTCTTACTACCACCCATTTTATCTCTCTGATAACCCTTCATAATATCACTGTAAAAACTCTGAACATGATTACAGATAAAAATTGCTTCACTAAACTTAGCAAAAATGACCCAAAATTTGTGCCAAATCAGAAGTATCATAACCAAGTTGTACTTCCCACACAAAAGGAAATAATGAGACCTCACCTTGTAATCAATAATCATCATTAAAAAAACCATTTAATACACTTTCTTCCTGCTCCATAAATGGTCACTATCTACAAATGATTTTTCCTCAAAAGGCAGATCACTCCCATCATCCCATGTCATCATCTTCTCCAGCTTGTAAGCCACATTAGCAGCCCAATCAGAAAGTGAATTCATTTCTATAAAATTATGAGTGATGACATATTCTTCAAATGGGCTAATAAGGATTTGAGCCTTTTTCAAACCATTATGAATAGTCTATGAGGGGTTAGAGTCATTATTTAAACATTTAATAATGTTTAAAGAATCACCTTCAATACAAAGTTTCCTACAACCCTTCTCCTTAGCCAAAATTAAGCCATGAAGGGTTGCATTAGCTTTTGTAACATGATTAGTTTGGAAACCTAAAGGAATGGCTCTATAACCTTTACAAACACCATTCTCATCTCTTATCACCATGCCACAACCAACGACCCCCGAGTTCCCTTTTGAAGCACCATTGAATTTAACCTTCATCCACCCATTAGGAGGGCAGTCTCATATAGCTTCATTTCTCAAAGAATCTTTCTTATAGTGATTCAAATTTTCTTTAATCTTCCACTTATCAAAGAAAATAGTGTCCTCCACATTTGAAGGTTCAAACATGTTCCCCTTGAGATAAAGTTTCTCAAACATAGATCTTTTGATCTTATGGAAGATCACCTTCTCATTGGAAACCCTATTTCTGAAGATTTTATCATTTCTTTCTTTCCACACCCCCCAAAATATATAGGGAAAAATGAGATTCCAGACATTAGTCATAGTTTCATTCCTTGAAGGATGACTCCAAGAAATGAACAAGCTCTATAAATCTTCTGGGAAGATCCATTCCACATTTAGAAGTTTTAAACATTTTTCCCAAATCTTGTGGACACAAGGGCAATGGATTGTAATATGAGTAATAGTTTCCTCATCCTAATTGCATAAGTAACAAATGTTAGCCATAGTTACTCCTCTTCTTCTCAATTTATCAAAAGTAAGGATCTTATTTTGGAGCATAATCCAAAAGAAAGCATTGATTTTTTAGGTTAGGCCTTTAATCCAAGCTTTAGCCCAACAAGGCTCAATATTATTCTAAAAATCTTGATGATATAGAGAAGAGATAGAGAAATTACCATTAGTGTTATACTTCCAAATAACGTTGTCCCCTTCCTCAATTAAGGTCAAAGAATTCAGGGATTCATTAATCTTCCCAAGAGATTGATTAATAATTGAAAGGTCAACCCAGTGGTCTCTATCCCAATAATCTACAACCTTGATACCAAACCTCCTTTTTCACTAGTCCTCAAAAACCTTCCATTTGGGGATTTCCTTCAGGAGGGTATCCATCAGCCAAACCTCATCCCAAAACTGTGTAGTCCCTCCATTCTCCACTTTCCATTTAACTCCTTTTCTGATCATTTCCTTATTTCTTATGGCATTCCTCCATATAAAGGATGCCCCAAGGATGGTGTCATTGCTAAGAAATCTTTGAAGAGTAGGATTATCCTTATTGTATTTATATGGGCCATATGGAATTCCATTCCCCATTCATGTTGTAAAATCTCCGTATCCACTTGGCCAAAAGATGGTAATTAAGGCATCTAATTTTGTGCAGCCATAAACCCCCTTTATCCACTGACCTGCACACTTTCTCCCAAAAATAAGAGCTATCCTTTACCTTTTTTCCATCCTAGTCCATAGAAAAGTTTTCTGGATTTTCTCAATGGCCTCCTCATACTTTCTAGGAATTTTGTAAATAATAAGCACATAAAGAGGAAGGCTTTGAAGGGTAGATGTAAGAATATTAATCTTACCCACTTAACTTAGTAAAGTACCCTTCCATCTAGTGAACTTTCTATGAAATCTATCCACCAATGAACTCTAAAAAGAATCAGGGTGCTCCAAACAAAGTGGAAGACCCAAGTAAGTACCAGGTATAGATTTCATCTAAGACCCCAAAATATTATTGATTCTAATTTATCTTTTTTAAGGAGCATTGAAGAAAAAAACTAAACTTTTCACCTAATTAAGGAGTTGTCCCAAAGATGACCCATAACTATCCAAGCCATTCTTAATATTAATAGCATTTTTGACTAAAGCTTCCCCCATAACAACAGAATCATCCACAAAGTATTGGTGAGAACAAACTTGAATAGTCGAGGAAGGATTAAGACCCTTAAAATCCCCAATCTAGACCATCCTCTTGATAAATATTCCCAAACATTCAGCCATAATAACAAAGATGATAGGAGATTAGGGGTCCCTCTACCTCAGACCCCTAGAGGATCTAAAAAAAGGGGTATGGGAGCCATTAACCAAAACCGAGAAAGAGACGGAGAAAATAAGTTGATAAATAAGATCTATACTTCTATGAATGAAACCAAAAGCCTTGAGAACCTTCTTCAAAAAATCCTAGTCAATCCTGTCATAGGATTTGGATAAATCAAGTTTCAAAATGAAGCCCTCCTTTTTGGACATAACCAGAGAATGTACATTTTTATGATCAAAGATAATAGAATCCATAATATGTCTTCCTGGAACAAAACCATTCCACTGCCAGGAAATGAGAGGAGGCAAAATAGAAAGAATCATAGAAGTCATGAGTTTAGAAATGATCTAATAAGTAGTATTACATAATCTAATTTATCTAAAATGGTACATTTTATCAACCCCGTGTTTCTTAGGGATGAGAACTATAAAAGTACCATTTGATTCTTTCGAGATTTATCTAGCCCCAAAGAACTCCTTCATCACGTTGGTAACATCCTTTTCCAAAATAACCAAAAACTTCTTGAAGAATAATAGGGGAAATCTATCTAGCCATTTGATCTTTCTCTTCAACTTTAGCTCTTGTTCATAACATTCAACTTTGAGAGGAGTGGGAATGGGAGAGGAATCGAGCAGGAATGACTGTTCAAAATTCTTGGTCAACCATGGTGGTTTGGGTGTTGGATCAGGTTCTGGTGATGGTTGAGATGATGCTTTCCTACTGGGGATGCCCTTGTCACTGGTACAAGATCTGGCATTGCAGGTGTCAGATTATTCTCTATTAGGTAAGGAGAATATCTCCCCGTGTAGGGTGGTCATGGGTTCTCCCTTGAAGGATGGGCTATCTGGCGCTTTGCTGGAAGATGTTGCTTTAGGGTGTGAGCCCTATCCTTCTCTAGGGGTTTTGAATGACAAGGCCAGTATCTCAAAGGACCCAATAGTGGGCTTAAGTGGTGGTTCCAGCCCCAGTAATGTTGAAGTCAACCCTCCTACCAACAAAAAGTGGTCAAAATTTTTGGGAGGCTATTTGGTGGGAATGTCTCCTTCTTTAGGAGAATTTGTTAAGGTGTGCCTCTAAGAGGGTGTTGTTTCTATCTTTGTTCAGGACTCCTTTGTGGATCACTTAGTTTTGGCTATGAAGCTATCACTGTTTGGTAAGTTTTTGGGACCCCATCTTAACATTGAAGCAGTTAGATATTTTGCTAAGAAAAGATGGAAGTTGAAAGGCCAGGTTGATATCGCGACCCTTCCTAAAGGTTTTCTCTCCTTCGCTTTCTCTAACAAGGAAGATCAGGAGTATGTTTTATGTGGGGGGCCATTGATGTTTGGTAGAACGGTTCTTCCTTTTTGCAAATGGGCTCCAAACTGGGACTACTCTAACAACTTTTTCATGGCAACCCCTGTCTGGGTTAAGTTCCCTGGCTTGCCCCTGGAGTACTAGAATGAGGATGTTTTTAAGGGTTTGGCCTCCTCCTTTGGAGGGGATCTCCTCTTGGTGGATCCAATGATGGCTACCATGTCTAGATTGGTTTTTGTAAAGATCTGTGTCAATATTGGTTAGTTTGACAGTCTCTCCTCTATTATTAATATTAACTCTAAACTGGGTTTATGGAAGCAGAAAGTGATTTTTGAGTCCCTCCCTTTCGTCTATTTTGTTTGTCAGAAAATGGGCCACTGGGCCAAGCATTGTCCAAAGAAAAATCTTAAATCTTCAAAGCTAGTGGATCCTGATCCCAAATCACAAAAGGCTATTAGACAAGTCTGGCAGGAAGTTAAATCTCAGCCTGTTGAAGATGGTGTCAGTAACAATATGGAAGGCCCAGTCCTAGAGGAAGTTGAGAAGGTGGATTCTAATGCTCATCATGACCTAGAGGAAGGGGAACTGGTTGAATCAATCTCTCATGTCTTTCATTTTCTAGCTAGCCCCCGTATGGATGTTGGCCCCACTACTAGTAGCCTTCCTAATGAACAAGTGCCTATGGTGGTGTTGGTTCCTATTCAAGGTGACTCATCTAAAGCTCAAGACTCTCACCATGGTGTTCTGAAAGATAGTGATGTTTTGAAGGATTTCTCCTCACCTAGAATTCCCTAAAAAATTGATGATGATGATTCTTCTTCAATACCTGACAACTAGTCAGGAAGTGGTGATGAGGATCCCATGGTCTATGATGATCTCTTAGATGATCAGAATGGGAACCCCTTGTGTCTACAATAGGGGAAGAAGCAAAAAAAAAAAGTAGAATAAGCTAACTACCCTAGGATCCAAGGGTGTCCTTACTCAAAGAAAAGCCAACATGGGATCTAAGGGTATTAAGGGGGATGTCGAATCTCAGAAGAAAACTCAAGGCAAAATCACCACCAAAGAGATTAGAGAAAGAGAAAGTAAGAAGGATATTGCAAATGGAAAGAAACTGACCATCCAGGGAGCTTGTACTCTAGTAAAGAAATGAAATTCATATCATGGAATATCAGGGGTTGAGTGCCCCTCATAAGAAAGATATCCTAAGGAATCTAGTAAGAGACCATAAACCTGATATTATTTTTGTTCAAGAAACTAAAATGGTTAAAGATAAGGTGGAGAAGATTAGAATTTTTAAAAATGGAGGTGTGGCTAGCTCGATCTCTGAAGGGACATCAGGAGGATTTTTTATCTTTTGGAATCAAAATTTTGTCCAGGGGGCTATGATTGCTGATAACCTAAACTTCTTAAGCATTAAATTTGTTCATGTTAAGTCTGACTTTGAATGGGTGGCTACTAATATTTATGCACCTAATACGAAAGTGGGAAGGTCTCAGTTTTGGATAAGGGTTGATAACCAAATTTTGCTCTTCCAAGACCTTCTATGGTCTATTATGGGTGATTTTAACTATCCTTTGAAAGATAATGAGAAGTTTAGGGGCGTGGATAGTCAGAGTCAACTGGATGGTAGATTTGAGCTCACGGAATTTGTCAACAGACAAGCTCTTTTTGACTTGGATCTTCAGGGGGCCAACTACACCTAGTCGAATAGAAGAATTGGGCAGGACCTCATCCAAGTTCAGTTGGATTAGGCTTTGATTTTTGGTTGCTAGCTCAAAAGTTTTGTTTTTTCTTTGTCGTCACTCACAAAGATTGGATCTGACCATTTCCCTATCTCTTTTAGTGTTGATCCGATTGTTTCTAAGGGAAATTCACCTTTTAGATTTGAGAGAATGTGGATTGACCACCTGGATATTGAGCAGCTTATCAAAGGTTGGTAGGATGTTAATATTCATGGTACTGCAATGTTTAGGGTGGCTAAAAAATTGCAAAATTTAAAATAGAATGTCCAATCTTGGAGTAAGGAAGCTTTTGGTGACATCTTTAAATCCAAGCTTACACTGAAAAGGGACCTGGATGATGTTTAGGAGATGATTCAAGAGTCTGGTCTTTCCCAAGATCTGAAGGATAAGGAGGAGATTCTCCTTGCCAAGACTCATGACATTATTTCTAAAGAGGAAAAGTACTGGAGACAGAGATCTAGATCGATATGGCTTAAAGCTGGAGACAAGAATACCAGATTCTTCTATATGTCTACTTCCAAGCATAGAGCTTGCAACAGGATATCCAAACTTAAAGTGGCAGATGGAGAGGTGAGGAATGACAAGGACATTTCTTTGGCCATGACTAATTTCTTTTCTTCTCTTTTATCTAAAGACTTGAATCTTTCCTTGGAGAACCAAGACATACTTCTTGATGTTATTCTCTCCATTGTTGATGAGGCCAATAATAAGGTTCTTTTTTCTATCCCCTCTAAGGAAGAAATAAAGATGACTATTTTTTCTTTAAGGGTGACAAATCTCTAGGTCCTGATGGGATCCCAATGTTCCTTTTTCATAAATTTTTGCATATTATTGGCCGAGATATCTATAATGTTGTTAAGGAATTCTTTGGTTCCAAATCTTTGTTAAAAGAAATTAACAATAATTTTATTTTTTTGATTCCTAAGAAGGCTAGGGATGACTTGGTGGATTCCTTCAGATAGATTAGTCTGTGTAATTCAGTGTATAATATTTTCTCCAAGGTATTGACTCTTAGACTACTGGAAATTTTCCCAAAGATTATCTCCCCCCAGCAAAGTGGTTTTGTTCCTGGTAGGAATATCTTAGATTCAATTATGAAGGTTCATGAGGTTATTCATTCTAGCCAAGTTTCTCTCAAGTTTGGTTTTTTGTTGAAACTTGATCTATCTAAGGCTTATGATAAGGTGGACTAGGATTTTTTGGTCAAGCTACTGAGATCCTTTAGCTTCTGTGAAAACCTGCTAAATTTGATCTTTCAGCTCATCAGTACCTCTATGACTGCTATCATGGTTAATGGATCCCCCTCCAGAATCTTCAAACCTTCCAAGGGGCTAAGGCAAGGAGACCCCCTATCTCCCATTCCTTTTTCCATTATGGTTGAGTGTCTTGGATGGTATTTTCATAAATTAGTTTCCATTGGCTCCCTCAAGGGTTTAACCCCTTCCTCTATTTCTAGGCCATGCTCCCATGAGCAATTTGTGGATGATACTATCATCATGGGGTCTTCATCTATTTAGGAGGCTAGAGTTATTAAATAGGCACTGTCCAATTACTCTATGGGTACTAGTCAAATTGTTAATTGGAATAAGAGCTCCCTATTCTTTATCAATACGCCTGTGGACAGGTAGAATATAATTGCTAGAATTATCGGTTGTAAACTTGATTCCATACCTGCTACCTATCTAGGTCTTTTGTTAGGTCTTAAACCTCCCAACTCCTTTTGGGTTGGAATTGTGGATAGATTCAATAGGAAATTAGCTAGTTGGAAAGGAGTGATGCTGAGTCAAGCTGGTAAACTTCAACTCTTGAAGACTTCTTTGTAGAGTCTGCCCATTTATGCTCTTAGCCTTTTTAAGATCTCAGGTAAACATGCAGACATTATTGAATGTATTCAAAGGAATTTTTTATGGAATGGAGTAGATGAAAGAAAGAGATTGGCTTTGGTTTCTTGGGACAAGGTGTGCACCCCTAGGAAGTTGGGGGGGGTTGGCTATCCATCCTTTAAGGGTTACCAATCAGGTGCTCCTAGAAAAACAAATTTGGAGGATCTTTGGGGACAGGAAGGAGTGGAATGAGATAATCCACAAAAAATATGTCTTTTCTTTCCCCCACATCTTTGATTTCATGAATATGGAGGTTAAGGTGCATGACTCTTTCATTTGGAATTGCATCTAACAAGTTGAGGAGACAACCTTTAAAGGGGCTAAATGGTTTTTGGGCAGTGGCCGAAGAATTAAGTTCTAGGATGAATGCTGGCTCAAATATTTTCCTTTCCTTTCAACTTTGTTTCTACCTTTCAACCCTTTTTTAATGTCTATATTTAGAGATTTGGTCCTTGGGTCAGGGATTACTAGAGGAATAGTTCGTGGATTGACCTTTCTATAGTTGATAAGGCCCTTAAGCCCTTACTGTTGGATCTGAAGATTTGGAAAGTTGTCCCAACTAGAGATGATGAGCTAATTTGGGGAATCCTCCCTTTTGGTTTCTTTAGTGTTGCCTCTTCTTCTGATCTCTTACTGAAGCAATCAGATCCTCCTCCCTTTAGGGCCTAGGTTTGGGATAAAATATTAATTCCTAAAATTAATATTTTTTTCTAGCTAGTTTTGCTGAACAAAATTCTCACCATTGACAACCTCCAGAAATGTGGCATGGTCTTGACCAATACATGCTTTCTTTGTAAGAAGGTGCAGGAATCGGTCTTCCATTTGGCTATTGATTGTATATATGCTTGGGAGGTCTGGGGTCTTATCCTTCAGTGCTAGAATATCAACTAGAATTTTCCTAATAACTTGGAGCATTTTAGTACCCAATGGAGAAAAGTGGATATCCCTATGGACAAGAATTTGTGGAATCTTATTGCTCCTCATGTTATCTAGAGGTTGTGGAGATAATGCAATGATAGAGTTTTCAGAAACACTGCTCTCCCGCTGGTAGTGGTTGTTGATAAGATTAAGAGAAGCATCAAGGAGAACTACAATTCATCGACTGGTTTGAAGCTAGATTTCATTTTTGGAGATCTTAGTGCCGGTTTCATTATCAAGATAGCTACTAGTTAGAAAAATGCTATTTGGTTTTCCCCTCTCTGGGATAGATCAAAATTAATTTTGATGGTGTTGCGAAGGATAACCCAAGTCCTGCGAGTTGTGGTGGGCTCATAAGAGATGACATGGCTAACTATCTTTCTATCATGGCGCTTCCCATAGGGGTGAAAACCAATCATGTTTTGGAGGCCATGGCCCTCCTTCAAACCCTTAAAATCATTAAAAAAGACATGTCTCCAAATGTGTGGATCAACGGTGATTCAATACATATCTTCAATTGCATCAAAAATATCACTAAGCCATCATGTTCAATAAAGGTTATTATTGAGGAGGCCTGGATTATCATTAACTCTTTTAAGCATGTCATCATTTCCCATGTGTACCGAGAGGTAAATGGTACTGTTGATGAGCTAGCCAACTACGCGGTTAAGGTGAAGGACATTGTGATTTGGCACGATGGCAAAAATCTCACTGTTGATTTGAAGGCCAAGTTAGATTTTGATAGGACACAGAAAAAGAATGGATTTGGAGTATCTCAAGAAGTTATGATGAATAGACACAAAATTGTTAAATTGGTTAATATGATTACGGAAAGCTTTTTCTTTCCTGAGATTACTAAAAGAAGACATGAGTTTATTGGCATGTATTTTAAACATGTCTTCATTATCTACCTTTTCTTGTTCTCTACAATGGCTGCAAAAATTTCTTTCTTTAAAAAAATAGGTGGCAAGCTCAATTGCAGATAGCCGAAGGATTGTATGAAATGGAAGAACATGATGGAGGTTTGGGAAAAACTTAGAAAGGGTGGACTCACTACATATATGGAGCACTTGCATGGGTTTAAAGACGGAGCTATGAAGGTGTTTACTGAGTCTTGGAAAGATGGCACGGTAACCATTGCTGGTCTCACTGTCAACATAACTAAAGAACTTATTGTTGAGGTGCCCGGTCTGGGCCTCAAGGGTATTAAATTTTACAAAGATAAGAGAGTCTCTCAAAAAACCATTAAGCACTTCCCCAAAATAAAAGTTGAGGCGAAGAGTTTGGTGAAAGATTCCAACGGCTGTTATGATGTTGATACCTTCAAAGAAATTTGGGGGAAGGTCATGACTGCGGTCATGGAGTACATCACCCTAGATGACAAGTATAAACACACCCACTCTTATCATTTTGTGTTGCTTTTTCATTTCCATCACAAGATTAGGGTTTCTATTCCCTTTTATCTCCTTCAGTCTCTTCATCTTAGTATCATGGATCATAGGAGGATAGAGAATAAGCCCATCTTGCATGAGGGGCTTATTCTCCTCATTGTGGAACACATCAAGGAGAAGGAAATCTCTAGCTCCATCATTTCTTTTCCTAAAGCCTCTGGCTTAGCTAAGAAATGTACTAGGGATATGAGTTGCAAAGAGGAGCTTTCTTTTGGTAAAAAAAATCAAATTGGACAAGGATACTGGTATAAATACCAATTCTACTACTGATAGCATGGAGGTTTATGTAGCCACAGCTAATTCAGCTGAGGAGGATAGTGAAGCTTCTTTCTCAATGTCAAATACTGTCTTAGGTGATAAAGAGAACAAGGACGAGGAGACCGTTGATACTATGGACATGGGGGACATCCCTAATGTCAAGGATAAAAATGAGGACAACAAAGAGGAGTATGAGGGTGGTAAGCCGGTCCCAATTTTGGTTGATTATGATAGTTCGAAGGAACATGAAATTCCTATCTCTCCCAAATTGGAATTTATTATGGAGGTACACTCGGCTAAATAGAAGGATTCCCCTATTACTGAGAAGGAGAATGATCCTTCCTCTTCTCGAAATATCCACTTTGCCAAAATGGTTGATTTGCAAGAACAAAATGTGTAGCTTCTCAAAGAAGACATGGATGATAAAATTGACCCTCCTTTCGAGGTTCTCCAGACTGCAAAGGTGGTGTCCATGTACTCATTTCTCTTGGTTAAATGGATTTTTTAGGAAATTAAGAATCTTAATTTAAAATGTTGCTCTATCTCTACTAAGGTGGACTCTTTGCAAGAGATTTTGGAGACTAGTTTGAAATGTATAGATGACAATAAGGATAATGATAGGGATAAGAAAATTTAGGATTTACAGGTCAAAGTTGAGAATCTGGAGAATGTGGTGAAGAAGCATATGCAGGATAATTACCTGTTCATGGGATCAGACATGGAGTGTTTTATGTCTATCAAAGAAGATCTAGATGTCGGCTCCCCTACCAAGAAACCTAAGGAGGATAATGATGATGTGGGTGATGAGGACCTAGGTAAATGTACTTGGTCTTCTAAAAGGAAAAAAAATCTAGGAAAGGATCCTCGAGTTCTCTGACTTTAATGCGGCCATCAAGAAGATCTATGAGGCAAAGAAGGAAGCGGAGGATACTCATAAGGAGTTGGCTTAGGCTTTTTGGGATCTTGGTGCTATTCCATTTTTTGGTTTCCTAGTAGCGTGTTCTTTTTCTAGTTTCTAGTGTTTTTGGTTTCTTTTTCTAGCTTTGTCTCTAGCAGACTGGTTCCCTGTCCTATTTCTTTTTAGTAAGCTTAATGATGTAATTTTTTGATATCAACTTGTATGGGGTTTTGGGTCCCCCTTAAAACCTATTTTTTCCTGCAATCAAAAATAGAGGAAACCCATCTAGGCCAGGGCCTTGTCCCCATCAAAATAAAATAGATCCCTTTTAATTTCATCATTAGAAGGGACATAAGTATGCAAGGCATTATGGGCCTCAATCAATATAGGGGGAATACAATCCAAGAACTCTCTTTGAGCTTCCCGGTCCAAACCAATATCCTTCTTAAGAAGATTCTAAAAAAAAATTTGATCCTCAAGTCTAAAAGAGTCTTCATCTTCAGATCTCGAACCATTAATAATCATATTAGAGATTCTATTTTCCATTCTATGCTTAATGGTAGTCATGAAAAATTATTTAGAATTCATGTCCCCTTCCTTTAAAAATAACTTTTGAGATCTTTGTCTCCAAAAGGTTTCTTCTATAGAGACAATTCCATCGTATTCAACAAGCTTCTCATTTTCCTTATCAGTCTAAATCTTATCATAGCCCTCCTATTGAATGCTCTCCTGAAACTCCTTCAGTTCTTGACAAATATTGGTCTTAGTAGAAAAAATATTACCAAAAGTCTCCTTATTACATCTTTGATATTATCCTTCACCACTTCCAATTTTTTAGCAAGGATATACATGGCTTTACCTTTGATATTTATCTTCCACCATTCCTTAATTTTATGTTCCAACTATGGATGCAGGGTCCACATCTTCTCAAATCTGACAAGGAAATTCTTTTTCATGGATAAGGGATCAACCAAAAAGGTTATAGGGTGTTGATCAGATCCATCCCTAACATGAGTAGACAAAGAACAATAATAATGCAAAAACCAATCATTGCTAATCAAATCTATGTCTAATCGAACCTAGATAAGATCCTTGCCATTTCTTCTATTGGTCCATGTGAAATTAATTCCCTGCAACTCCACATCATGGAAGGCTTTCTCATCAATGAAATTCATTAGATGCATACTACTATCAATATTAAATTGACTCCCCCTATTTTTTTATTTTCTCTCAGAGGAGTATTAAAATCACCCATAACAATCTAGCCTTTCGAATCAAAACTGCTTCTCAAATGAGATAAAAAAATCCGAAAATGAATCTCTCCTAGACTTGGTGTTAGGGGCATAAATTTGGTCAACACCCAAGAGTAACCATCCTTGATATTACTAAATCTGATATAGGGTACATTATTTCCTTGGTAGATAACATCCCCTTTAATAACATCAATGTTCCAAAGGGTAGAAATACCCCAAAAGGCTTCTTCAGAATGACCCTCACAAATTTTACCATTCCTAAAGAATCTAATATTTTCAACTTTCTCCTTAGGCATTTTAGTTTCTTGGATCATAAAAATATCAAATCTATTATCTCTAATCATATTCCTAACAATATGTTGCTTATGAGGATTATTTAACCCTCTAATATTCCAAGAGATAATATTCATACCTTAATAAAGGGGACAACCTCTAGGATGGTCTTCTAGCTTCCATCCCCTATATTCTTATTAGCCTCCATAGCCCTTTTTCTTTGATTTGATGGTCTGCCTGACGAGGATAAACTCCCACCCACATCCCTAGTTTTTGAGCTCCTTGCATTTCTAACAAGTATATTATTCTTTTTCTTATGATTCTTAGATTTTTTAACATCCTCAAATGTTTTGGCTTCATCCTCCTGCCCACTCAAATACCCCTGTAACGCTTGGCAAATATTTTTAGCATCTCCCCATTTTAGGGTAAGGGTTTCTAAAAAGGTAATCTTGATCCCCTGTGGAGAAATAAGTAAGGAATATAAGTCACCTTGTCCTAACACAATGCATTATTGGGAATACTACCAAACAATATTTTCCTTCCCACCATCTTGGATATCCAAGGATGTAGGGCTCTACACAAATTTCCTCATATCTGCTATCAATCTCAAATTTGGGCTACTAATCAAACTTGACATTTTCTCATTCTCTTTAGAGGTATCCTTTGCCATCATCCCTAGAGATCTTTCGTTATCCCCTTGATTCTGAACCACACACTCAATACCACTATCCCCATCCTTACCTTGTGGAGATCCATTGCTTGCCTTGTTTCCATTCTTAGTATTAATATTCTCCTTTATATTTTTAATAGTATCTGAGCTCTGAAAAGATCCCTCCACATTGATGGGATGATAATTCCTATAAGAATCTTCCACATTACCCTAGTACTTCCCTACCAGAACCCACTTCTTCAGCTTCCACTGGACTCCCTTACTCAGAAACTTCTTTCCCCAGTGCCCATCTTTTTTTTACAATGGAAGCAAGCAAAAGGGATAGATTCAAATTCAATATTCTTCACCTAGGATCCAAGCTTATAATGGATACTAATTGGTTCTCGCATATCAACTTCCTGCATCATGCATACACAAATTCTCGCATAAGTTAGTCTTCTTCTAGATGTTGTAATAGGATCAATAGATATCAAGTCCCCAAAGGAGTTGGCTATCCCAGAAAAACATCCTCCATCCAGAACTCCAAAGGAATTCTTGGTAACTTTACCCATATCAGGGATTGGACCATCGATTTGTCCTCAAAAACAAGATTAGGGTAGTATTTTTGAAGGATCATAGTAGTTTTACCAATCACCCATGGCCAGTTACATAAAATCTTCAATTTATCCTCTTCAAATGAAAAAATAAGGAAAGACATCCCTTTGTCATTGAAACTATATCCACTTTCCCTTTTAATGACCATTTCCTCTTGGTATAAGCACGAACCCCCTCAATGTTTGGCCTTACACCCAAGAATCTACCCACCAAGGTGTTTTCCATTTTAGCAATGTTAAGGTAAATGATCTCGTCAGTGATAGCAATGGAAAAACTCCTAAGAGCAAGGTTTGAGATGTTCTTAATAGGTGTTAAAGATGACTTACTCGTGGGTTTGACACCAAAAAGGGATGACCATTTTCTTGCAACTACCATTCGAACCACCATATCACAACACCTGGGTCCCCCCCGAGTCCCCAAGATTTTGTCTAATATTTGGATCCTTACCTTTCACCCCATTTCCCTCAGAGAATCCAAGATTATTGCTTATAGCATCAGGACCAGCAATAACCCTTGCCGCACCAGTCCTGCCCAAATTCAATATCAAATTTTAAGTCTAGCTTCCACCCTGCTCTCCTCCTTCGCTCCCCATCACCATCATCCTATTAGAGAAAAGGATTGTTGACCAAGGTAAACTCAATCAACTTCCTATATTTAATGATAGGTATGTTCCTAATGATAAAATCCTTATTGAAGAAATAGTAATTAAGCATGTGTTGATTTTAGAAAAGAACTAGATTGAGATAGTTGGAAGTTTTCAAAGGAACTATATGATATGCTTGAGGTTAGAAAATAAAGAGCATAGAAAGAGGTTGAATAGATAAGAATAAAATCTTTTGAGAACATGTTACTAGTGATATCATTTGATTAGCATGAGAGGATCCTGAAAGAAATGAAACCCCTATTAAGAATAGAATCTAGACTAATTAATATTATGGGGAGGAAATATGATGAAGTAATTGAGGCCACACACAAGGCCATTGATAAAGTGTTGATGGGTGTTCAATCTAAGAAGTCTACACTTCATTTAAAGCCTAAAACAATTTTTTAGGGAGAGTCTTCCAAGGTAGTTGAGGTAACAATGATACATATAGGGATGAAGAAGATGTTAGTCAACTTGTAAGTACCGTAAAGAAAATAAATTTCTTTGTTGTTGGTGTTCCTGTAACTTTGGATACCTTGTAGGATACTTCTAACCCTTGTGAAGGGAATATAGATACTATACCTGATGTTCATGGAAGTGAAGATAAAGATAGATAAAAACCTACTGAGGAAGAGACCTCTAGGATTAAAGAGAAACTGGGCTCTATTTAGGCAGAGAAAGAATCAAAGAATAAGGATGAAGTAAAACATGAAACTCTTTCACCTATTTCTTCAGCTTTTTTTTTGGCAAGTGGAGATAGAACCTTGAGTACAGATGTAGAGAGCATGGATGAAAATGAGTTGATGAATCTATCTTACATTGCATTCGCCAATGCTAAAGAGAGATTGGAGTAGAAAACTAAGAAGAAGTCAAGGGCATTGGAAAGGGTAGTTGATTCTATCAACAAAATCCTACCTCTACCTTTTACTTTCCAAGGAAAGGATACTAAAGAGAACTTAAAAAAAGCTTTATATGACTTTACAATCAATTTGAGTCTTTGGAGAAGATCGCCAAGGTAAAAGTTGAGTGAATCTATTTGGAAAAGAAGCTAGAGGAAGTATGCAAGTCAATTTCATGGGACTTGGGTATACTAAGAAAAGATATTTCTAAAGAGAGGACATCTGTAGCATATGGAAGGAAGTTATACAGTTATTGTATAAATCCTATTAGATACCTTCAAAACATAGAGGACATTATTGTACATGACAAGAAGACACTAGACAAGTTGGTATACAGTTGTGAGACCTCACACACATTTTTAGAGCTAGAAAAGGAAGTGTCCAAATTGTTAGATAAGATAAGTGTGTTAGAGACACAGAAAGGGAGATTTACAAGAATATTTGGTGTGCTGAAGAGTTTGATCACTCCTAAGCTATCAATTATTGAGATACACCAATTTGACATGGAGAAAATAGAAAAATCCCTCACAAAAAGCATGCCTACAGAGTTGAAGGGAGAAGAAACATCATCATTTTCACTAAATGGACTGCTCTAAGTGGCTCAATTTTTGGTCAAGACATGGATGAAAGAGGCAAAGATCTTGGAAAGCTCTTTCCAAAATGTACTTCACATGGTCTAGATTTTGGTTGTACAAATTTTTGTTATATAGGGATTCTACATTTTTGTATACCTTTTCCATTGATGTCAAAGGGGAAGTAGTCGACAAGAAAAATGTATTAGAGGAGATAGAAAAGCTATAGAGGAGATAAGAGTAGATATGAATAAGTAAAGTTTTCACTTAGTCATTATTTCGGTATTGAGCACTTAGTCATTTTTCACTAAGTGTTGCCATCAATGACAAAGGGGGAGATTGTTGGAAAGTGGCCCATTAGGGATTGTAGAGAGCTTATCATTTATGGAAACACCTCTCATATGTATGGTCGCTTGGAGTGGAACACAGTTTTGGTATTAAGGTCTTGTAAAAATGACTAAGTCCAGGAAGTAGTTTACTGCGTAAATGAGTATAGTTTTGGACAATGAGCATTGTATATGATAAACTAAGTCATGGAAACTTAGAGAAAGGTATTTTTGGATGTGGTAGACCTTTAGTTAAGGTCTCTTTCATTTTGGAGCTCAATAATGAGAGTTACAGCTAGTTGAAGTCATGTGATGACACTGAAGAAATAATACATAGTAGTTGAATGGTTGCGATGATTGAGGGAGTATAATGTGGAATCCATATGTGCTAAGTTGGATTTGGATTGGTTCCTACCCTAATTTTGGTAATCTATGATCACTGACTTTTTATTTGATATTTGGATAAGATTTGGTCACATTTTGTGATTCATTTGTCAGCCATATGGTTGAGGAATTGAGCATATATATGAAGAGGATTTGAGAAGCGAAGTATGTATGCAACATGATCAAATGCATGGATGCATTGTGAGGTAAGGATCAGAAAGAAATTGATGTCAGACATAATTGAGACTACTTAAGCATAGTAGATACATGTATAACTTCATTTTTTATAACGCATTATAATAGAGACAAATTTATGATTGTAAGAGCAGTGTGCTCATTGTATACCCTTAACAGGGTTTTGTATTCCTTTAATAGGGAAATGTACTAATGTAATACTTAGCTCCTAACAAGGCTAGATCTCCTAACATGGACACAATACTTTTAGTGCATAATTTGTAGGTACCATCCCCACCGAGGTTTTCCCTTGGCCAGGGTTTCCTTGTGAACAAAATATGGTGTTATGAGTTATGTGTTTTTTATCTTTACGTTCTTTTCATTTAATTTATTATATGGTTAATTTGGGAATTACTAAGTTTGAATACAAAGTGTTCTAATACTAATTCACCCCCCTCTTAGTATTACAATAATCCTAACAACATTGAACAACCTAAAGGTTTTTTTATTGAAAAAGGTAAAGATATGGTATGTAAATTTCATAGAGCATTTTATGGACTGAAACAAGATCCAAGAGCATGGTATTAAAGGCTACATGCTTATCTTATTTAGATTGGTTTCACAAGATCTAGTGACAATAGCAATGTATATATAAGATCTGAAAGTGAAGATATGATATTGATTTTTGAAATTCTTGTTGATGACATAATATTTGGTGGAAATGAAGCATTGAGTAGTTCATTTGCACAAGAAACAAGGAATGAATTTGAAATGTCAATGATAGGAGAAATCAAATTCTTTATTGGTTTTTAAGTACAGTAGATGAAGAAAGAGATATACATCAGTCAATCCAAGTATGTGAAGGAGATTGTAAAAGAAATTTGGCATGGAAGACTCAAAACCAGTGGGAACACCTATAGTTACATGGTGCAAACTATCTATGGAGGATGTATCCAAAGAGGTAAATGAAACTCTATATAGATCCATGATCGGTAAGCTGCAGTATGTTGTTCATAGTACACACCAAATATTACACATGTTGTTGGTATTTTTGCAAGGTTTTTCTCTAATCCAAAGGAATCATATATGGTTGTACTAAAGAGGATCTTTAGATATCTCAAGGGAACTAAAAATTGTGGCCTATGGTATGGTAAAGATGGAGATTTTTCTTTCAATGTGTTTACTTATGCAGACTAGGCAGGTAATGTTGATGATAGGAAGAACACAAGTGGTGGAGAGTTCTTTCTTGGTGAAAGATTAGTCTTTTGGACTAGTAAAAAGCATGACTATATTTCACAATCTACTATAGAGGAAGAGTATGGTTGCTACTACTATTAATATTAAGCAAGTGATATGGATAAAATAGATTCTTGAGGGAATTCATGAGAAGGTCACATAACTGGTTATTATATATTGTGATAACACTAGTGAAATAAACATTTCTAATAATCTATTGATGCAATTGAAGATAAAGAAAATTGCAATAAAATATCATTTTCTAAGGGAATGGGTATAGGAGGAGGCAAGGCTTGATTATGTGTCTACTAAAGAACAATTTGTTGATATATTCACCAAGCCATTACCAAAGGATACCTTTGAGTATCTTAGAGGTAGATTAGGGGATGTTCCCCTATCTGATGTTAATTAGGTGATGTTGATTGCATCATCTCATATGTGTTTATCACAATATCATATGTATGAATTGATGTAGAGGTGGACTACTCCATAGAGGGAGAAGTCTTAGTATGATGATTGTAACATAGTGATGAGGAAAGAAAAAGAAAAGAATAGTTAAGTGTAATCTAAGATGATTGAATGATTAGACAAATTTGGCTTTATTGTCAAAGGGGGATAATCCGCAAGGGAGAAGATGTATTCGAAAGGGGGAGAATATGTAAGAGAATATGCAAGGGAGAAGATATATTATAAAAGGGAAGAATATGTAAGAGAATATGCATTATAAAGGGAGAATATGTATAGACACAAGAGAAGTGTTATGAATAGAGGCACATATAGAGGTGGAAACATTTTGTAAAAGAGGTGTGTCATAAAAGAGATAGAGTGTTGCCAAGAAGAACTCAGAAGTGAAGAGGAGAAGTTAAGATTGTTTCCATCAATGCCAAAGGGGGAGATTGTTGGCATAACTAATGTAGTTATGTTAAAGTTTTGCATTGATATAGATTGATACATATTTAATGACAAATGAATCAGTTATTTGGTTTTCATTGATGTCAACTGATTGACTTATTATTTTCAATAAGTTACCAGATATTGTGTGAGTAAATGATGAGTTTTAGTGTGTTTCTGAAGTTTCTATTCTAAAGGAAGAACATGTTATATGTTGTAATGTTAAGTTTATAACCGCAAATTTTGATATGAAGTATTGAGTTGGTTATGTTTGAATGGAATCAAACTCGGTAACTACTAAAATAGTCAGTGAAAGACAGTAAGTGATTTGAATGTTATCTCAAATTGGTTAAGTGTTGGATGGAGTAGTCATATGATATGATTGATAAAAATGTCTATATACTATGTTGAGGATCATGACTCATATTTTGGACTGGTGAAGATGGTTTGATTGACTGGAAGTAGTATTGCCAGAATGAACAGATCAACAAGATAAATTTCTTGAACATGTAATGAAGATTTGTGAATCGGTGAAGGAATACAAAGTAGCAATTTGATCAGTGATGTTTTTAGTGAATTAGTAAGGTAGTTCAGCGATTTGTGGAAAGTATTTGACTTTACATTGCCCAAGGTATATGTTTGAGGTGCATTCTTCAAGAAGTTTCTTTTGGTCAAAAGAATTTTTGAAGATGGTTCAATTTCCAAGGTGAAATCTATATGGAAGTTGATGTGATAAGAGAAAAATGGTTTATGAGTTGTTAGATACATTGTATCTTACCTAACATGATATGGATCATTTTTATCTTAGATCTAGAGTTTATTTTAACTTGGAAGAAAAGTTATACATTGGAAAGTTGAAAAAGATGTTATTCGTAGTAAAAAAAACCCTGCATTCTACTTAATAAATAGATAACAGTAGGTTCTTAAACTTTGACTATCATTTTTATTCAATAGTTTTTGAAGAGAATTCTAAATTAGTTTTTTGATTAATAAAAAATATTCACTACAATTATCTTAAAGAAAATCTTATTTTAATATTTTACTATATTGTTATTTAAATTCCACCTTACATTTAAAATCTAGAATATTATTGTAAATACAAATTTATTAAATAAAATGTAAATGTTGTGTGTGTGTGTGTAGGTTGTTTAAGCTTAATCTTCTTCATAGCAGCAATTTAAATGATTATTGAATAATAAAAACAATCAATATATTAACTACAACATACAATTTATTTAGGATCCACTATCTTTACAAGCTACATTAGTGATATTTTCAATTCTTAATCAAGAAAATATCAAATATTTATATTTTTCTTACTATTTTAAAATATGAATGCATTGAAGAATACTATCATCAAATAGTTTTGCACATAAGATTTTAAATTTATATCTTTTTATTTTAATTGATAGAGATTTATATTTGCTACTCCAAATTTTAGTTATGCAAAAGAACAAAAACATTTGATCGACTTATTGTAGTTTTAATGATTTATTCTTGATAATGAGAATAATCTAAATGTAATAAGACAAATCAAGCAATAAGTGAAGTTAATGATTAATTGAAAAATGTGTACCATCTTGTATACATTTGCAATTTTTTTCCTTATTTTAATTATTTTTTGATAAAAGTCATGTCTTGCTTGTTTACTTGTGAAGGTTTCATCTAAGGTAGGCTTCATTTCAAATCTTCAATAGGGAAATCTAATAAGCATTTCACAGTCAGTAAATTTGCTTGCTTTTTTTATTTGTAACGGTGGTTGGAAAGTAAGATGTTTGTGTTGGAGTATCCTTGTTCCGAGTGCTCTACTAAAGTATCACACAGTCATTATGAATAATACTTATTAACTTTGGTTTCTAATTACAAAATAAATCTGTAACATTTATGATATTTAAGAACACTAAAGTATCCTAATTTTTCTAGCTTCTTCCAAGGTCAATTTTTAATATGGAAAACATGTATGAAGATTGAGATCAACAATGCAGAGGACCATCATAGAAATTTTTTTTTAATGTTTTAGCTCCATATGTTTTTAGCTCCAACTACTTTTTGTGACCTTTAATAATCAATTTTTTTTACTATTGACTGTGTTTTTAGTTAGTAATGAGTAGCTGACAATTATTAGTAGCTGATTATTTAGCGCCCTAATAATTAGTAGGTGATGTTAGTATTTAATTTTCTTTATAAGAGTTACTAAGTAGTAATATATTGTCTTATACAACTCACTAATCTTAGATTGCTCATTGCATTACAATGTACTATAACGACAAATACATGCCACTTGTTAAATAATATTTTTTTTATTTTAAATATAAAATATTGTCTATTTTCTTAAATTAAAAGAAAACTTTGTTTTATGCTAAGGGAATCAGTCCCTTTAGTATGAGTTGTACACAAATCACTTACTTTTTCCAAGTCAACTAAACTATAATAGAGCGTTGAGTAAAATTCATCCCTATTTATATACTAAAAATACAACTCAGCTATGGTTATCCACGTGGGTCTGTACGCTATGGAATTTTATTTTGTTTCGAATGACGCTATCACCTGTCGTCAACTTCGCAATCTTAAAAGTATTTTGACTTATTCGCAGTTTTGCAATTTTGTTCTATTTAAACTTGGAAACTTATTTGTCTTCATAGCGTAAAAGGTCAGTTTAACAGAAATACAAACGCTATCGTCAACTGTAATTAAAATTTAATAAAAACAAATTGGGCAGTTCTTATAGAAAAAAAATAGAAATGTAGCCATCCATATGAATAGCTATAGATCGATACTAGATAAAATTAAAATTATTGACTTGATGGAATCTTACTTTGTGTACAGCTGCTATCGAGATGGCACTTGATGAGAGGAACTAGAAAACTATGGCAACGTGGCTGCAAAGTAAAGTTCAAAAAAATTAAAACTACAGGTTATTAAATGTCCAAAACGTGGGTAAGTTAATATTGTTTGAGAACAAAATTAAATTATGGTTTGTGTCAGAAATCAAAGGAGTGCATTGATGTATGTAAGCAATCATACAACAATAAATTATGCAATCATATGGAGAGAATAACGGAAAACGTAGAGTAGACTTTCCCATATGCATGGACGCCCCCATCCCATGGAGATGGCAGGTGCATGTGAAGAATATAAAAATTGGGCACATTTCAAGAATGGGATGGGCTTTCTTAAAAATAGAATTGGATAGTTTATCGTCTTAATTCATTCTATAAGATAATAAGATAATATTTCATTACAATGTGGTTTTTGTTTATCTTATTATCTTATTCTCTCCATATGATTGCCTAGTTTATTGTTGTATGATTGCATACATACATCAATGCACACCTTTGATTTCTAACACAAACCATAATTTAATTTTGTTCTCAAACAATATTAACTTGCCTATGTTTTGGACATTTAATAACCTGTAGTTTTAGTTTGTCTTAATTCATTCTATAAGATAATAAGATAATATTTCATTACAATGTGGTTTTTGTTTTATAAAATTTTAAGAAGGTAGGTTTCTCTTATTTATTTCTATAAAATAATTAGAAAGAGACAATATTTATTTACAATAATTTAAAAAAAAAAAAAATAGAATGAATGGTTCTTTTATCCCATTTAATAGTTGGGAAGTGAAATAATAAATTCATCTTCATATTATGATATAAATTCATTCCTTGTTCCAATTATTTTATCAAATCCAAAATTAAAATTTGAATATTATGTCATTTCATAGCTAAGCATTGCTAATTGTAGTATTAGACTATTTATATATTAAAAAATTTAAGAAAATCTAAAATTTATCTTCTTTATCTATAAAAGTATCATTTCATAATTTTTAATATTTTGGTAGTTTCCCTTTGAAAAGATAGAATAAATTGTACTAATGATGACTAAAAATATCTTGCATAATAACCTAAATTTCTTTGGGCCCCAATGATCTCCCATTACTACTTGAATCAAATAGCTTAAAAGCCATCAAATATTTTACATTAGCATTAGCATTTGGCTTCTTTAATAATGTTGGTAAAATAATAAGAGATGAAGGAATTGAATAGTGAAAGGAAAAACACATTATTTATTTATTATTATTGTGTAATGTATGACAAGTAAAGAATCATAATGAATAATAATAAAGTCAAAATAGTCTGTAAGAGAACTATGATCCTAAACAATATCATTTTTAATAAAAGAAGGTAACTTGCATAAATCATTATCAACACACTCCTCACAAGATGAATCATCTAAGGAACATTGAATATGGTTTAATATGGAAATATGCATAAGAAGAAATCAAAATTATTAGGCAAGAACTCCTCACAAATATGAACTATATCATCATGTAATACATGACATGATGAATAATTAATTTAAACAAATATAAGAAGTTATTTACTATCATCATAGTAAGTTATCAATAGTCGCTATGGCTATGTATAAACAAAAAATAATTTATGTTTATGCATAGTCATACATGGATTTTTCTTTGAACTATAAGAGTTTTAAAACAACAAAACTATCGGTAGCCTATCTTAATAGGCAAGTGATGAGATTATTTGGAAGCCTGTGGGATGGAAACAGTTGGGCCACCAGGGGCCGCATGGTGAAGATCGAATGGACCAAAGCTTCATTCATTTTAGTAATTTGAGTATGGATGAGAAGAGGGCAAAATCCCGGTCAAGACTTCTTTTTGCAGTTGCTATGTTTATTCAATTGAACAGTTATGGTTGTCACGGGCTTGGGAGGAACCCGTGCGGCACTGGCAAAAATCGTCCAAGTCTAATGCAATGAAGCCAAACTTGACTGAATCCAGACTACGCCTTAACACAATAACGCAACACGAAAGCCCAGATCTGATCGTCCCAAGTGCACAATGAAATCCGCTAAGTAATCCAATGCAAGAAACAATGCAATGCAGATACACCAGTCCAGATTTATGGCGAGGCGACGCCTCCGAAATTCTTCATCAATTGATCCCAATTACAAAGACAAGAAGGAGCCCATGTTGAAAAACACGGATCGCCTCTATAAGAAATGCATTTGAGCCAAACAGACTTAGCTCAATGCTTGTTACAATAATAAAATGCAACCCCAGGCTGCAACACAAGTATGCAACGAAGCTGCTCCAAGTCGTCGCCAAAGGAAGTCGCACCTCTGCACTGCTCCTCTGCTGAAAACTTTCGCAAGTCACTTCACTCTGCCACTCCACCGATGATGCTTAGACTGAGCCAAGGCCGCTGCCTTTATACACAATTGTCCTTGGAAGAAGCGGTCCCAGATTTAGGTCCACACCTAAATTGAAACGCCACGAAATTAATGCAACGCCTAGCCATTACAATGCTGCTGCCCCAACGGTTAGATCTGCAACGGCTAGTTACATCCACGATGTAACGCAACAAGGCAAGCACATTACGCCAGCGCTAATGCCACCCGCTAATTCCGCTACTGATGCCGCCACGCTAAGAACAAGTCTCAAGTAGCCGTTACACATCAATGCATTCTCCAAGGCACAAAAACCCCGTCGGCCCAATCAAGTAAAAATGAATCACGGCAAACTCAAATTCCATCCAAGTCGACCCAGCTGCATAACAAATCGATCATGTCGGCCCACGAACACAAAGAAAACGTCAGCGCAATGAATCTGCACAAGACAAACTCATTCAATGAAGCTGCATTCTTTCGACACGAACAATTCGTGACTTCTCCAAGTCCCCAACTCGGATCCAAACAGCTCACAAAAAGTGATCCACAGTCTAGCCCTGTGACAATGGTGCTGCAGTCCAGGCTGGAGATACTCTTTCCTTGGGTGCCTCTCTTACTGGAAATCAGACTTTAATTTCAAAGAATGGCACATTTGAGTTGGGTTTCTTCAGCCCAAATGGAACCAATAACTGGTATATTGGAATCTGGTTTGCCAATATACCACAGAAGACGATCGTTTGGGTGGCCAACAGAGAGACTCCCGCGAGAAGCAAGCCTGGTATTTTGAAGCTGTCAAGAGAAGGTAAATTGGATCTGTTCGATGCAGAGGGTGCGTCTATTTGGTCGGTCAACGTATCGAGCAAGGCATCCCGGGCTGTGATATTAGATTCCGGTAATTTTTTGATGCTCAACGATGACAACAAATCTGAAACAGTTTGGCAGAGTTTAGACAATCCTACAGATACCTGGTTGCCTGCGACGAGATTCGGGAAAAGACAAAAGCTGGTGTCCTGGAAAAGCTCATCTGCTCCCAGTCCTGGGCCTTTCTCCTATCAATTGGATCCCTCTGGTGCCTACCAAATCGTGCTAATATGGAATAATTCTGTAAGTTATTGGCGGACCGGACTTTGGGACGGTAACATGTTCAGTCTTCTTCCAGAAATGGCAATGAAAAATGTCATCAATGTCAGCGTTGAAATTACCAGTTCTGGTATGTATGTTCGTTTGGCACCGGGTGAGAAGTGGAGAGGGCTCAGTACACGTTTCGTGATGATGGCGTCTGGACATGCTCAATATTCTCTGTTCGATGGCAAAGAGTGGAACGTGTTCTGGACTCTGCCCAAAGATCAATGTGCCGTATATGGTGGTTGTGGCGCTTACGGAACCTGCAACGCCAACAACCTTGATCTGTTCTGCAACTGCGTGGAAGGCTTCACCCCCAAAGACAATCAAGCCTATAATTCTAGGGAATGGTGGTCTAGCGGCTGTGTTCGCCAGAGCCCCTTAAATTGCACCACCGACGTATTCATCGACTCCAACTCAACGTCATTTAATGATTACGCTTCCTCATACCCTGGAGTTGCAGCCACTAAGATGGCTTGCGAGAAAGCCTGCCTCAGCAACTGCTCGTGCACTGCTTATGCCTTCAATCCGCCTTCAGTGCCCTGCCAGATCTGGTCCGGAACTCTTCTAAACTTGCGCAACTCTCCATCAAAAAGCAATTCAAATGTCTTCATTCGAGTAGCTGCCTCTGCCATTCCAAATTTTAATCCACCATCGCCCTCCAAATTAAAAACCGTTCTGCCTGTAGTGCTTGGTATTTCCATTGCTCTTGCCATTTCTTTGGGTATCTTTGCATTTATAATGCAGAGGCAGCGGCATCGGCTACGATCTATGGAGAGGTCTGAAGATTCATCCGACCCTTTTCTTAGAATGTTCAATTACAAGGAGTTAAAGACTGCAACTAGGAATTTCAGGTCTAAGTTGGGGAGCGGAGGATTTGGCACAGTGTTCAAAGGATCTCTGCCAGACGGCACTCTTGTGGCCGTAAAGAAATTGGAGTCCAGTTCAAGCCGAAATCATAAGCAATTCCGAGCGGAAATTAGTTCACTTGGAAACATACAACATGGAAATTTGATCAGGCTTCGAGGGTTCTGTGCACAAGGATCCAGACGGCTACTGGTTTATGATCACATGCCCAACGGCTCTCTAAATTCCTTACTCTTCTCTGGTGATTCCAAAACCAAACGGAGGATACTCGACTGGAAGACCCGATTCCAGATAGCTTTAGGCACTGCACGAGCTTTAGTTTACCTCCATGAGGAATGCAGAGATCGCATCATTCACGGGGATATAAAGCCTGAGAACATTCTGCTCGACGCTGATTTTTCTCCTAAGTTGGCCGATTTCGGGATGGCAAAGCTTTTGAGTAGAGATTTCAGCCGCATAGTGACCACAACGAGAGGGACGAGAGGTTATTTGGCTCCAGAATGGATTTCGGGCGTTCCCATCACTACAAAGGTTGATGTATATAGCTTTGGTATGACGCTCTTGGAAATCGTTTCCGGGCGAAGAAGTTTGGATATGAATGTGCAAGATTCAAGTATGTATTACTTTCCTGCATGGGCTGCAACTCAAATTAATCAGGGAAACACGATTAATATTGTGAACGAGGGTGCTGCAGAGGAGAAAGATATTGAAGAGGTGAGAAGAGCAAGTGTTGTAGGCTTGCTATGCATCGAAAAAGATGAGGAGATGAGGCCAAGCATGGGGCAAGTGGTACTAACGCTGGAAGGGAAGACGCGGCCTCCATCTCCTCCGCAGATGGACAATCAAGCGAACCAAAGCGACAGTAATAGCGATAGCAATGGCGATGTGATCAATCTAGAATAATGCAAGTGGAGGCTGTCTTCGAAAATTAGGAGCTTGCACATAATATAAGCTTAAAACTTTTCGTTAACTAGATTTATAATAATAATTATTAATATTTAGTTAAATGGAGGCTGCATTTGGAACTTTTATTTAACTTCTCTATATTTGGTAGATGAAAGATATTTTTAGTAAATTATGTTAAAACTATCATAGTAAGAAATAATATGTGTGTGCAGGTCTAACAAAGTTGGGGAGTGATTGTTGAGACTTTAAGAGTTCTTTAAAGTATTGTTGTAACTTCTTGAGATTAAGATGATCATTGTAAATCTATTCACTTAGGGCCCGTTTGTTTGCTGGAAGATGGCTGGAATATGCAAACGGGAAGATGGTTTTTTGTACGGCCAAATTCTCATTTTGACCAAAAACGAGAATTTGGCAAATTCCACCTTTTTTGAGGAATTTGCCAAATTCTCATTTTTGGTCAAAATGAGAATTTGGCCGTACAAAAAACCATCTTCCCGTTTGCATATTCCAGCCATCTTCCATCAAACAAACGGGGCCTTAGTGTAATAGTGAAGTTTTCTTTTCATATATTTAAGACTTATTAATTAAAGTGTGCTTTGTCAGCCTTGTCAAGGTTAATAAGTGTTGATTCAGTGTCGCATGTTTTTAATGTTTTGTTTTCATATTTTTGATGGATAATATCTTTATTTACATGAGTTACATATTTTAAGTTAATGGCTCATCTATTTTGTGATATTCATTTATTTTGGTTATCATCCGTTACAATAATTTAACACTGACTAGTTATGTTGGAAATTCATGGACACATTTTGTTTTGATAAATATCATATTGTGGTTCTGATAGTTGGGTATTCATGATGCTTGTTTTGATAGTAATTAACATGTCTTGGAAAGCAAGTATATGTCATTGATGTTGATTATTAAGGATGGTTTGTAATAATTGTTCAATGTGAATGTTTCAATTTATATAGTTGTATAATTGTTAGTTTATATTATGAAATGGAAATAAAGTACTTATAAGTATTAAATTAAAGAATGCATATTGACTATTTGTGAAAAAGTCAATAGAAAGAATTTACATTTATAATATCTTGAATAAACATAAAATATTCAAAGATAAAAAGAAAGAAATAAAATAAACAAATGAATATATATAGTTATATAGTAAAACTTAACTAAACAAACCTAATTCTACTGTATATATCTTTCTTTAATATGATTTATATACGTCATTCTTGAAATATGATCTCTCTTTTCCAATTTTGGTTACTAGTTAGTTAGTTGCTAGTTCTTGCATTTGAAACTTGGTAAAATTGAGAAATTATTGTGGGAAATTGCTTTGATTTCTATCTGGTGTGGCTTGGGTCTTGGCTGGATGATTTTCTTATTGGTGTGGGCATCTGCATAGCTATCAAATCCATATCCATTTTTTGATAATCGAACTAGGGATTTCTTTTGATTTTGTATTCTACATTTGATATCAAGCGAATTCAATGTTTCTAGGGAATTATCTATGCAATCATGTGTTGTTTAGAAACTAAATATCATATCTTTCCTAGCCTAGCTCTTGGCTTCTAGCATTTTCTTATCTTTTTCTTTCTTTTAAACCATCAAATTTGGTAATGAAATATTATCTTGTTTGTCCCCATGCTTGCATTATTTGCTAATGTAAATTTCGGGTGTCAGAAAGTGTACGACCACTTATTCTCTCTATAGGTGGCCAACAGAGAGACTCCCATGAGAAACAAGTGTGGGGTTTTGATTATGGAACTATACTCGACATCCTATGTTCTATGCTTGAACAACCCATTCTTTCATGTGGTTCAATGACTGCATTCACCTGAAATAAACAAACAATGTTCATTATTCATTTAAAGGTTTGGCCAATCTTTTGAAAAATAATTATACAAATGATAATGATAGACACGTATATTAGAAATTAATTATAATTTTTATTTATGATAATTATGGTTATATACTATTTTTTATCTAAAAGGGTTCAATATTATGAACAAAAAATACAACCAATAAAAAGTTGATGACATTAATTTACTAAAAAGGTAAATGATAATAGTATATAAACATTAGAAAATGATATGAAAGCATTTATTTATTTGCTCCAATAAACATTGATTCATAATAGGTCATAATTATTAAAAGGGCCTTTATTTTTCAAAGACGTTACAATTCTTTTTCTTGTTTATCACACAATGTTCTTGTAAATTAGAAAATCAAATTTATTTGCAATGGTTAAGGTTAGAAGAAGGGTATAAATTTTGCTCTCACTTTTTTTATGATTATTGTCCTTGAAAACGTTCAACATAAGGAATGACTATTTTGTCTTATAGTGGACTATTTCCATTCCTTTATGAAGTTGGATTATCAGAGTTTAAAAATATTCCCATAACTCTTTAGCACAAGGCATGACATATCTTTTGCATGTATAACACTTAGATCATAATTTGGGTCCATGGCATTGCAACCATTTACTAAAATAAAGCTATTGACTTGGTTTGAGGAACTTTTTTCTAAGATGCATATGATACATCCATGAATTTTAAACTTCTTAACTACATGGATGTGACTTATATATTAATTAGTATTGCATAGGCTTCCAAAATATATTTCTAATATGTCACTTATAAAACAATATTGTCACGCCCTACCAAGGAACCTGAGAGGACAACACTATTCTAACCTAAATGTAGGTGCATATTATTTTTTGAATGCTAAAGAAGATTCCCTAAACCTATTTACATCATTTACTAATTACATTATTCATTTTCATGGTACATAAATGAACACAAAAGTAACAATGTGTTAAAGCATCTCTAAATGCTCACTAATAATGAATGAAATATTAATCCTTTATTTAACCTAAGTCCTCTTAGGGTTCCCTAATGATGCTACTTGAGCAACATTCTATCTCATATCTACTCATTTAAATTCATCATACGATTTGTAACAAAAAATTACTATATCTTAAAGATTCATTTTAGATCACCGAACCAAGTGTTCTTAATTCTTTCACCAATTAACCATTAACCCATGATCATTACATTAATCATATGAATTTATATAGAACTAGTCATCTCCTTAATTCTAATTATTAACAATCAATCAGAGTACTAACTCTTAAATATTATCATTGATGTCATACTAAATGCTCATTTATTAAGACACTTTCCATATCATTGACCTAGGTTATAAACATATTTTTTTATTATGTACAAACATGATCCCAATCCTATAAAACATTTAATCTTGAATAATAATCTATCTAATATTTTTTTTTTTTTTTTATAATCAGATTTACTTCAATAAACCTATACACTAACATTTTTCTATAATTTTGATGATTTTATTTTATAGATCAACTAATGATATCATTAAATCAATCTTGATAATACTTTGATTACCAACATATACACATACCCTCAACTTAGGTTTCTTACTATATGATCAATCATTAAGTATCCACCTATATTATTTACATTCGTAACCACACGGATAAATAATACATAACTAATCTCTTTTCATACCCTAATCATACAATGACTACAATTAACACTATAATTTTTCTGAAGTTCATTGTTCATTTACATATACTTTATTTAAACATTCATTCCAATTATCTAAACATACATTTCTAACTTAACATTTATCATTTACATAGATATGCCATTCCTTTTTTTACTAACTCGCATTATAAGATTGGTTGTACCACACCATACATTTCCATATTAATCTATCTTGAACTACACCATCCATTATTTCCAAATACAAATACATCAATATGTCCATGAATATATCAATATCCTTCTAACAATATATAATTACATCAACAAATATACATGAGTATAATATATCGTAATAACAAGTGTAAGATAAAAGTATCGAATGTAGCTTATCTAAAGGGTACATGTGCAAGATCCATCCATGCAACACAAACTAAACCTCGATAATTAAATATTAACCACCTAACCATGTAGAACCCATAGGCTCAATCCCACTGAGCTAAGGAGGTAGACACCAAGGTCCTACATAAGTACAAAGAAAACCATGAATAGAAAGCAAGGTGGTAACAAATTCTCCAAATAAGGCTAGTAACAACTAGAAACCATATGACAAGACAAAACTACCAAAGGTGATGCATAAAACCAAATGGATAAACACTCTAGATCACATGTAGGGTGAGTATCATTATATATCCTTCACCCCTTGGGTTAGTCTAGTAGTTTCTCTATACCCTGACCCCCAAGCAAGAACATGTGGAACCATATAACCTCTGATGAGGACAAGGTAGTTCAATCATGTCTATCTTATTAGATATCTTCTTAGTCTATAATAGTGCTAAAGGCATGGAAGAGGAATCAAAATTGTCTTATTAATGTGAATTTATCCTTCTTGGTTCATTTATTAGGTTATTACTTGATTAATGAACTCATCAATAACCTATGTTGGTAGCCACTTTGAGCCACTACCCCATTGAGATTCACTCACCTACCATGTATCTAGGTTCTTATCCACATGCATCTCTACGATTCTCGTGGGTGCTTCTCCTCAGCCTGCTGGGTGGTTCATGTTCTGCAATGAAAAATATACTTTATATATAAAAAAATTAATATAATTATACTTATATGTACATGAGAATCATAATTTTTAAAATAATTAGTCATGAAATCATCAAAATAATTCTGTTAAACTATCCTAGATTCCACATGCATGTCTACGATCTTCACTATTTCATGTCTACGATCTTCACTATTTTGTGTTAAGATTCCATGATTCCACAGTCGCGTGCATATATCCCATGAGAGTTACAAATTTGGGTTTTTTGTCAAGCCGTTCACATGCCTTGTTAAAGCTTTCACATTTCACAAGAATGCCTACAGAGCATTTCCAACTACAAACATCTTGTGACTGCATCACATCCATGAAATGACATTTCGTTAAAGAATGCCGCTAAACAAATTAGATGCTTTATGTTCCTAGCAGTTTGCAAGCACGTCTGCCATGCTACAAAACCGGAGCATTTCCAACTGGTATTTGAGAGAAACCCCCAAACCAATACGCTTTAATATCATATTCCATGGGGTCTAGAGTGGCACAGATAGGAGGAACCATCCGTTCACATTTGCTTGAAAGTTTTTGAAGTCCTGTCAACATATCCATTTTGTATCAATCCTACGATCTTGGTATGTCAGACGACCTCATTTCTCTGTGCATGCTGTCAACTGGTTTTCACACTTTTCCTGCAGCCATGTTATTACATTCATTTGCATCTTTCTTCTGAGGTAGTTACAAGATTTCTAAAATTATTTGAAAAGTTCCCAATTAAAAAGTTGACAGATTTTGAGGGCTTCAATTTTTAGCATCCATAATTAAATGGTTTTAAATGTACACTTTTTGAGCATTAGTCACCATTTTGGGTGCTCACTTTTTGAGCATTTGTAATCATTTTGATTTTGAAGTGCTTGGTACCAAAACACTCACGCAAGAGTTTTTGAGAATGGAACAATTTGATCACCAATAAATACAACACAATGATTTTCAGACACCAAGTTTTAGGATTGACATAAAATTCTTAAATTTTAAGTTAATTTTTAAAATTTAGATTTCAATATAATATAATGTTTATTAACTTCTTTTATAATTGATAATAACTTTTCTTAAATATTAAAAGATCTTTGAGCTTTTTCTACATATAATTTTTTTATAAATATGAGTATGCTAGTGTAGTTACACCGTTACATGTATCGATATATAAAAAACATGACTTGTGATTTGTGCATCTATAATAGATGTCTTATATTTAAATATTAGTTCAGATGTCAGAAATTGGTATAAAGGTATACGATGTTTGATAATGTTCTAAATTTAAGACGTAAAAACACTGTTTACAGATGGAAATTAAAAAAAATAGTTCATAATAATGTTATGATTGACATAACATACCCGTCATGTCTTCTCAAATTTCTTACTGAATAAGTATGACTTGATTGCCCCACCATCCATTTGTCTTTGAACACTGTTACACTCAACACAACAACAAACCAAATTGGAGCACGCAACATGGAACAAGAGGATATTTTTGATATTTAATTTGTTTTTGCACTTATCTTGAATATTTTATGAGGACCACTTTAATTGACACCATTCATTTACCTATCACAGTTTTCCAAAAAATAGTTATACAATAAAAATGGTTGGAAATACTTCTCTTTCAGACTTCTTGTTTTAATGGCAGAGGGGCCTTCATGTAACTACTAACATTCTCAAGATGGAAAAAAAGAGGGAAAAATCCTACTTAAGCCTGCTCTTTGCAGTAACCATGTTTTCTCATCTCAAGAGTTATTCTTCTCCAATCCATCGTCGAGATACTCTTTCCTTGGGCACCTCACTTGCTGGAAATCAGACATTGATTTCAAAGAATCGCACATTTGAATTGGGATTCTTCAACCCAAATGGAACCAATAATTGGTATATTGGAATCTGGTTTGCCAATTTACCCAAGAAGACGATCATTTTGATGGCCAACAGAGAGAGTCCCGTGAGGAGGATGCTTGGCATTTTGAAGCTATCTAAGGAAAGGTAAATTAAGATTGATTGATGCAGACGGTGAGTCTATTTGGTCTGTCAACACATCTAACATGTTGGGATAAGGTGACTCAGCCTTATCATGATTTATTGTTTTATTTATTCTTTTTGGAAAGATGCTGAATGAAGACAAAATCTTCCACTAGGATGGACTTGGAGAAGAAAATAGAATGTTTCCTTTTTTTCTCTGATTTATTCTCTTTGCTTTGTTTTTAAGGCAAGAGTTGTGCATAAAGGAAGTTTCTAAAATAGTTTGTAGATGCATTGAATGTAGACGCTTTAGAAACTATTTCCTCTTGTCTGAAAACTCTATAAGTACAAGGCATTGTTGTAGAGAATTGAGTGAGAGAGAATTTTTGGAGGAGCGTTGTTATGTTGCAGAAATTATTCTGGATTTAGATATCATAGCTGATTACTCTTGTATAGTTGTGGCTTTGGAGATTATATTGTAACTTTGTTGCTGATAATAAAATTGAGTTTGGCTTTGGAGCGGTGGGTTTTTTCCCGTAAGGGTTTCTCACGTATATTTGGTGTTGTGTTTATTTGTTGAATCCATTTTCTGTATGTGTTTATTTAGCTTGCAATAGTCTAAGGTTTTGTGAGATAAATTTCAGCATCATCTCTCCTATTAGAATTAACATTTGGAAGTGTCTCCGCACTTAGACTTCCTTTCAATTGGTATCAGAGCCTGATCAACTTTGTTATTGTTGTTGGGTAGACGGGTTTTTTGTGCTGATCTAGTTTCAGTGGGAGTTTTACAGATGAATTATTTTTTCATAATCTTATAGCAGGTTAGATATGGAAAGCACATCCAACAGAGTAGAGATGGATAAATCTTCTCAGGATGATGTAGATGCTTTTGTCACAGCCTTGGCAACACATGCATCACAAGATGTGTGGTTAATAGATTCAGGTGCTTCTTTCCACATGACATCTCATTGAGATTGGTTTTCAAAGAATGAAGAGTTTGATGGTGGAAAGGTGTATTTGGGTGATAACTCTCACCTGAATATTGTTGGACATGGTAGAGTCAAGATTAGATTCCCTGATGGTAGAGTGAAGGGGATTGATGGTGTACTACGTATCCCTGGTTTGGAAAGAAACCTACTTTCAGTTAGCAAGCTTGGTGACATGGGTGTGCAGGTTGTTTTCTCGAGTGTTGGATGCAAGATGACAAGAGGATCTATGGTGCTTGCTAAGGGTGTTAGGTTGGGCACCTTGTATAAGTTGGATGCATGCACAATTCAATGCAATAGCACTTCTGTGAAGTCTAAGAAAAGGGCTTTAGATTCTTCATCCTCACCAGTAGATCAAGAAAAGAGGAAGACCATTGTTGCTACATCTGATGGTCGTGCTTTTTGGGTACCTAAGGGTGCTAATACTTTGGAGATGAAGCTCCCTACTCAGAAGACAATGTTATGGCACCAAAGACTTGGTCACATTAGTGAGAAGGGCCTTAGAGCTCTAAAAAATAAGAGCCTTGTTAAAGGCCTTGATGATTGTAATATGGAGTTTGACTTTTGTGAACATTGTATTTATGGTAAACATCACCGTGTTTCCTTTCATTCCAGTTCTAATAAGTCTTCTGGGGTTTTGGATTATATTCATTCAAATGTGTTTGGTCCAGTTAATGTTCCTTCGATATCTAGATCTTTGTATTTTGTCTCATTCATAGATGATTATAGTAGAAGGACATTTGTGTATTTCCTCAGAAGTAAATCTAAAGTTTTCATTCAGTTTAAGGAATTTAAATCCTTAGTTGAAAATTAGACTGGTAGAAAAATTAAGTGTTTGAGGACTGATAATGGTGGTGAGTTTTGTTCAGCAGAATTTGATAGGTTCTGTAAGGATCATGGAATTGAGAGACATAAAACAACTCCATACACTCCACAACAAAATGGAGTTGCAGAGAGGATGAATAGAACATTGATGGAGAGGGCTAGGAGTATGCTGAGTGGTGTTGGCCTTGAACAAAAGTTTTGGATTGAAGCTGTAGCCACTACATGTTATTTAATTAACAGGTCTCCTACTTCAATACTTGTTGAGAAGACACCCATAGAGGCATGGTCTAGCAAGAAGCCCTCTTTGAGACATATCAGAGTATTTGTTTGTGAGGCATATGCTCATGTGCCAAGTGAGAAAAGATCAAAGTTGGAGAACAAGGTAGTTAAGAGTATCTTCATTGGCTATGGTGTTGGTGTGAAAGGTTACAAGCTTTGGGATCCAGTAGCAGAGAAGGTTCTCTACAGTAGTGTTATATTTCATGAGTTAAAACCTTCCACAATTGATTTGCAGCTAGAGAAGGAAGAGAAGAAGAAAAAGGAAGTAGTTAATATTCCTACTACCTCTAAGGAAGAAGAACTACGAGCTCTTGATGGACTTGGTAATGAGGAGAGCCTAAGCAGCTTTGAAAGTTTTGAAGAAGAGCAAGAACCTGAACCTCAAACTTTGTGGAGGTCTACTTGTGATAGACAGTGACCTGATAAATTTGGTTATTCACCTGAGAGGTTTGGATATTCTTTGTTGGATTCCAATTGTATATTTACTTTGATTTCTAACATTGATGAGCCTAGGACTGTTAGAGAGGCTATGGGTATGCATGATGCAGATTCCTGGATGGAAGCCATGAATGAAGAGATGGCAGTGTTGAGAAGTATAAGGAACAATTGGTCGCGAAGGGGTATTCACAGGTGGAGGGAATTGATTATGGTGAAATATTCTCTCCTGTAGCTAAGCTGACATCCATTTGAATCTTGTTATCACTTGCAGCAACTTATGACTTTGAAGTTGAGCAAATGGATGTGAAGACAACATTCCTTCATGGTGATTTGGAGGAGGAAATTTATATGTCATAGCCAGAGCATTTCATTGAGAAAGGTAAAGAAAGTATCAAAAGTTTGACACCTATGTGTTGTCTTTGGGATTTCTGAGATCTAAATCTGACCATTGTGTATATTATAAATCTGAAAATGGTCACATTCTTATCATAGTCTTGTATGTAGATGATATGTTGTTTATTGGAAATGGTAAAAGAATGATTTTAGATTTGAAGTCTTAGTTAGCAGCATAGTTTGAAATGAAAGATCTAGGTGCAGCTAGATATATTCTTGGGATTGAGATCATCAGAGATAGAGCTGGCAGAAAGCTTTGGATGAGCCAGAGGAAGTGTGATAACTATGTGTTGGAGAAATTCAACATGAAAACTTGCAGGAAGTTAGTTGTTCCAATATTATGTGGGATGAAGCTTTCTATGGAGGATTGTCCAAAATATCCTACTGAGATGGAGGACATGTGTAGAGTACCTTATGTGAGTGCTATTGGTAGCTTGATGTATGCTATGGTTTGTACAAGGCCAGATATTGCCCAAGCAGTGGGAGTCCTTAGTCAGTATATGGCTAATCCTAGAAGGGTGCATTGGGATGCACTTAAGAGAGTGTTCAGCTATTTAAGGGGAACATCTGAGTATTGCTTATGTTTTCATGGTAATCCTACTATATCTATACATTATATCTACATTCATGGATATGTGGATTCAGATTGGGTAGGTGATATTGACACAAGAAGAGCCACCAGTGGATATGTTTTCATGATGTTTGGTGGTGCAATTAGTTGGATGAGCGAGCGATAGGCTGTAGCTTCTTTGTCCACTATAGAAGCAGACTACATGGCAGCTGCTCATGCTTCCAAAGAGGCTATTTGGCTTAAGATATTATGTTTTGATATTGGTTTTGATGCATGATAGATTACTATCTGTTGTGATAGCTAGAGTGCTATCTATTTAGCAAAGAATGCTACTTTCCATGCCAGAACAAAGCACATTGATGTATAGTATCATTTTTTTCATGATATGGTGGAAGATGGAAAGGTGAAGTTGGAAAAGGTTGCTACTTTGGAGAATGTTGCAGATGCATTGACAAAGCCAGTGAGCACTGAAAAGTTCAGATGGTGTGTTGGTTCTATGGGCCTTGGGGCCTATGTTGTGATATAGTAACTCCTGTAAGGTCTTTGTCAAGTGAGAGAAAGGTATCCCAGGCCGTGATATAAGATTCTGGTAACATATTGATACTGAGCGATGGCAACAAACTTGAAATGTTTTGGGAGAGTTTCGACAATCCCATAGATACTTGGTTCCCTGGCATGATATTCGAGGGGACAACAATAGATGGTCTCTTGGAAAATCTCCTTGGATCCTACTCCTGGTCTTTTCTACCAGCAAGTGGATCCATCTAGCGCTAACCAATTCGTGCAAATATGGAAAATTTCTATAAAGTATTGGGAGAGCAAAGTTTGGAATGGTAAAATTTTTAGTCAAGTTCTAGAAGTGGAAAACAAAGAGTTCTTCAATGTCAGTGTTGAAATCACCATCTCTGGTATGTATGTCTATATGACACCGATTCATAGATGAATGGGCTCATGTATTTCATCATGATGAAATTCAGAGATACTCAATAGTCTAGATGTTCGATGGTAATAATTGGAACATGTTGTGGTCTTGGCCCAAAGATCAACATGTTCAATGTGTATAATTTTGTAGGTAATGCACCTCAAAGATCTAGTTAGGAATTAAAAAATAAAGCTTGTAGAAATGTAGAAATACAAAAGAAAACATAGCTGCACAAAATAAAATTCTATTGATCATAGCATTCACTAATTACAAAGCATGGAATTTATACAAATCAAACCACTACTAGAGAATAAATTATGGTGAAGATCTGATCAAGAATTAACATCAATTATCTTGTATGCATGTAGAAATTAATGGACCAAACAACAGGTGAAAATGGTGATCCATAAATCACTAATCAGAATTGGAGTTGAACAAAATTAGAATTAACCAAACACCAATACCCCATAATTCTAACGAAGGAGAAAGAAAAATTGATTGAAAGGAATGAGGAAAGAGGGAAAACCCAGTGAGAACAAAATGCCCCCCTCAATATTTACACTAACTTTCCATGTCAATTGCTATGATGTATTATCTTTCACCCAAGAAGGATGCCACAAAGTGAGATGCAAGAGATGATGTAGCCTTCCACAAAGGGTAGTCAATGGTAGATGCTTGAAAATGGATGTAGAAGGTGGTCTATGATTGTCGAACAACATTCCTCCCTTAGGAAGAAAGAAAACCAAAGATGTATGAATGAAGTCTTCCCAATCTCAAAAATAATATAATGTAGGAAGAAAAATCAAGATATATGATGTCTTACAAACTGCTCCATAGTCTCCATATTGATCCCGAAACTTGTCATAATCAAATTAGTCACTGCTGAATATGACAATCTAGAAGTACATAGAAACTAATGTAGAACACAATCAAAAGACTCATGTATCTTTTCAGATGACAAATAGATCTTCTCAAATGTTGTGCAAAGTTATCCAAGCTCATATCAATCTATGAGGAATGAGTGTGTAGAGAATGAAGAAGAGGGTCGGATAGTTCCCGAACAACAACTGAAGAAGAATCAACCTCATGAAAAAGAAGATGTATGATATCAATACTCTCTTCCAATCTACAATATGAGATTCCACAAATAAGTCTAAAAACCTATTAAAAAATCATCCCACAAAGCCATACTTGAAAGATGATGTATATCCCGTTGCAAAGAATCATTGAAAGCTTTTGATGAAGCAACTCTGAATTCTAAAGAAAAAATAAACTTGCATATGGGTTATCAATAAACTAATCATCCAAGAAGGATGTTTCCACACAAGATGAGGCAACAAAATCTTAGTATCATCCATAGAATCCTGGCTATGCAAGGAAACATCACTTTCAGATGAAGATTCAATATCTACATACAATTTCCAAATGATGGTCCAAACAATGAAAGGGCACTCAATGTTCTCTATATGATGTAAAATATCCTCAGAAATAGTAAGACATATTAGTCCATAGGCCAATGTCATTACTATTAAACCATGCACTTTTTTGTTCATAGTTGTTGGCTTAGGAACATGTCCAAGGAGATAGGGGTAGTAGATCCTACTCAAGGCAATGATTCTTTATCCTTTCTTTCAAAGATTAATAGTTCTCTGTGGTTAGCTTGACAACAAAAGGATGAAAAATTTTACCAGACATGATTAACCCCCCATAAATGAGACTTTACCTCATTTCATAATTACAATAAAATAAATTAACAACCCCCAATCTAATGAAAAAATTTCATTATGGCTAATAACTCTAGTTTGCATACCTCGAAATAAAATTATGATCCTTCCTAGCTCCTTCTCTGATACCGTGTAGAATTTTGTAGCTAATTTTGTTCAACAGATCTAGCTAGGAATTAAAAAATAAAGCTTGCATAAATATATAAATACAGAAGAAAATAAAGTTGCACAAAATAAAATTCTATTGATCAAAGTATTCACTAATTACAAGGCATGAGATTTATACAGATCAAACCACTGCTAGAGAATAAATTTTGGTGAAGATATTTTCATGAACTAACATCAATTATCTTGTATGGATGTAGAAATTAATGGACCAAACAATAGGTAAAAATGGTGATCTATAAATCAATTAGAACTCGAGTTGAACAACAGTTAGGATTAATGAACACCGACACAATGGTTCTCTAAACTCCTACTGTTCATGAGTACCACCAAAAGTAAAAGGAAGGTACAAGCTTTAGTTTATGTCTATGAGGAATGCAAAGATTGCATCATTCATGATGACATATAGATAGAGAAAATTCTCCTAGACACTATTTTTTCACCCATGTTTGTTGATTTCAGGTTGGCAAGGCTTGTAGCTAGAGATTTAAGCGCATACTGACCACAATAAGAGGAATGAGAGGTTATTTGGCTCCAGAATGGATTTCCAGCCTTCCCATTACTCCAAAGGTTGATGTGTACATTCTTGGTATAACCCTCTTTGAAATCATTTATGAGAGGAGAAGTCTTGATTTAAATGTGCAACATTCAAATAAGTATTACTTTCCCGCATGGGCTTTATTCTAAATATAATAGGCGAACACCATTAATATTGTGGAGGATGGTGTTGCAGAAGAAAAAGACATTGAAAAGTTGAGAATAGAAAGAATTGTAGCATTTCTACATGCATTGAAAAAGAGGAGGAGGTAAGGCCAAGCATGTGGTAGGTGGCACTAATGCTAGAAGGGAAGATGGAGCCTCAAACATCTGTGCTCATGGATAAGCGAGACAATTGAAGTGGTAGTGATAGAAATGGTGATGTGGTTAATCTAGAATAATGTAGGTGGAGGCTGAGTTTTTTTTTAAAAGAGCTTGCACATAATCTAAGCTTAAAAATCTAGTTAATTATTTTTATAAAGTTAGCATATATATATTTTACAAAATTCTATGTAAAAGATGCCAAGAGATATCAATTTTCAAGCATTTATTTATTATTGTTGACTTACATTTAGAGAATAATATCCCTGTCTTACATTTATTATCATTGAATTCTTAACAACACTACTATGACATTCTCTCTAAGATTCAAATTCTTCCAATCTTTGAAAGCAACAATAGGCATCTTTGCACAACCCATCAACATAAGCCACCAAAAATGTTATAAGATTTTGACATAAAATTATTATAAAATAATTAAAATAAAAGAAAAAATTTGGAATAAGCTACACACTAATATCCACTCCTATTTACCATCATGACATCTTTTAACTATCTATATGAGAAAATGATATAACCAATAATTGATGTTGGTAAATTACATAGTAGGCAAGGATGATTTTCAAATTAGTATGATCCAAAATCTATAAGACATATGGACTTGAATAAAACTGCTCACCACTTTATTTTTCATAAATACAATACTCACCAAATTGAAAATCACATCAAATCAGTTGACATATATTTTTTATATTATAAATATGCTCATAAATAAGTACACTTATGTGATCATTTTCATATTTGATTATTACTATCCAAAAAAAGTAAAGGCCAAAACTGTAGAAAAAAACATACACTATGGTCAACTATAATTGGAGGGTTAATAGATATGTTGTCACTAAAAAATCCCTATCTAGTTTGAAAAGCCATGTCCTCTATAGAAACTTCCAAATGAACAAGAAGGAAAATTATGGATATATCTTGTGCACCAGTGATCATTCAATGTATTTGTTTAATCTTCTATGATTGAACTTGAGACAATTTGTGCATTCAAAAGAGTGAAGATTGTTTCAGCTAGTACAAGAAAACACACTAATAGTCTTTAAGACATGTCACATCCTATTTCCTTAAACCTAATAAGTCGATCTTTTCCTTGCACCATCTGGACTTAGTCAAAATTTTAAGTTCAAAACCAATTTTATTTTTCAAAATTATTAAGTAAAAAAAAGGAAAATTATATTAAAATTATAATAAGAAAAGAATAAATAATTAACAAACCACTATCCTATAATTACTCCCAAAATCAGGGAGTGGGCTTTAAAGGTGGAAGGATTAATCACTGCTAATTGGAATCAATTTTCCACGACTCTTCTTGACTCTTACCAATGGCTTTTACCAACTACTGTTGGAGCAACACATTGGGGGGGGAATTCTTAGAATACACCTTTTGGGTATTGAAAAACGCTTCTTATGGGTCTTTTTTTAATCTTTTTTTCTTTAGAGAACGATGGCAAGAATAGGTGCTTAGCGGGGATTTTGATTGCGCAGGCTCGGGGTATCACTCAGGGCTTTGTTAAGGTAGTCCTCAATCAACCATCAAACCGACACATTATGAAAATTGTTATTGGAAACATTGATGAAAGAATGATCAATTTGATGATTGCAAGCGTGAACAATTATTTTGACTAGTGAATGTGATCACGAGCCTTTTGGTAACATTGAGAGAAATTCCCATGTTGTTAAGTACACATCTCACGAGGTCATATTTTCATGACACCTTAGATTAATAGATGAACGTTTCTCGATGGGAAAAAAATCATCATTTAGTTTCTCTTACCATGTTTAGTCAATGATAATCTTTAACAGATTGAGCCTGCTCTAATGGATATTGAGTTTGGAATACCATTACTAGAGATTAGAGGAGGTGAATGTGAGAGGGAGGGATAGTTAAGTGTATTTTTTATTGATCATGGGTCTTAAGAAATCACATGAATTGAGCCACGGGGTTAATGAGTCAATCATCTATAGGCTTATGAATAAATAACAATCCCAAGATTTGGCCTTTGGAGTTAGTCAAAGATTATGTAGTTCCAATCAATACACAGGTGTATACATTTGATGATAAGGTAAGTGACATAACTCTCTATATAATTATCTTGTTTCCACATTTGTAATTCTTACATTATTCCATTTAACCTCTCCTGAATGAATGTTTGTAGACATTTCTTTGAGTTGTATTTCTTTTAGTTATGTTACTCATTCATTCCTAGATGCCATTTGGACTTATAACCACCTCATGCCTTATTTGTGTGTCTAAATTTTGCATGCATACTATCTGACACCAAGCGCACCTTAATCATTCTTTGATGAATGTCCTTACCATGTTCCAAAGTTTCAATTTTTTTACTGCAAGTGAAGATGCTAGAAAGGTTGTAGAATTTATCCTTTCACCTACCAGTTTATATTCTTGAAGTATTAATAGCTTCTTACACAAATTTAGTGTGCTTATTCCATGACCATTACACTTTTCAAGACCCTTTCTCTTTGGGAGATTTGGTCACGAGATTCTTACGCTTGTTAGATTTTTTCACCATTTTCAAGCTTCTATTTTGATGTAGGAAAAGAGAATCTTTTCCTCTTAAAGGCCGCGCGCGCGCACACACACAACTTGTGTCTTTTATACTCCCTTGTATCCTTCTTGCAATCCATAGAAAAAGAAATGATATTGTACCTTGAACATTGTACATACTTTCTTTTGGCATGAAATTTTGTAGGTCCTTGTAATTAAGTTGTAAAGCTAAAGCCTTAGTCTGTTTGATTTTTTCCAATCTATGTAAACACCATAGTTGGTACTAGAAATGTCGTATCCATTTGATATGGCTCCCCATACACCCATTATATGATTTTCTATGTTAATTCTTCTAACAAATCTAGAATGAACTTAATATATCTTTTTGTATACACCTAAAAATGGTCATCTAGACTATTAGCCCCTTTTGCTAAATCATAAATTGCTTGTTCTTGATCAAATCCTAGTTCTATCATTTATTCGATTATTTTCTATGGGCTAACCATCTTATCCTAAGTCTTTATTTATTTAAAAGGAATATTTCCTCCCCTTTAATAAATTAAAAAGCCCCCACTTTTCCTCTTATCCTAAGTTGCACAAATAAAGCATTATTCTTATTTTATAAAAAGGGAAAAAGCACTTTTTATCTCATATGGACACAAAAGTCAACTCTTATTTTCCTATTAGAGGATACTTGTGCACATGGATTGCTCCTCTTCGAGCTCCACCATTGATTAAATCTTTTGCCTCTTAATCTCCATGGTCCATTCTTTCTCATTTCCATTTAAAAGGAGAGCTCTCTTCTTCATTCTAGATCCCCAACTTTTTATGCTAACTTTATGCTACAGGATTTCTAGGTCACTTTGGAGCTTTTTGAAGATTTGGAGCATTCTTGCATTCTACATCTCATTCTTGCATTCTTAGCTTAGCTTCATATTTATGCTTTCTTAGATTAGCTTCATTTCTATGCTCTAGATTAGCTCACATAGATTAATTAGCTTGGGTTGTAACACTTGCATCTTTCATTTTCATAGCTTAGCTTGCATTTCCATTTCTAGTATAGCATTGCATTGCATTTTCATTCTTGATTCTTGAGGATATTGGCATTCTTGCCCTTGTCTTCATTGAATCTCTCATTGCATGGTTACTAGCAAGGTTATAGGCTAAATAGCTCTAGCTGAGAGCATTCTTAAAAGCCCTTGCACTCCATGCCTATGGAGCTATGGATCGATTTGTGAGACCTCATTCTTGAGTTTCTTTGCATGTAATGATCCATAGAAGTGTGACACATTTATAGCACACACTTTTAACCATTGAAATTGGTAGCATTTGAAGCCTAAGGTTACTTGAGAAGAGCGTTTGTTATTCAAATATCCCCAGGCCTTTGATATGGATAGCATTTTTTGTACTTTTTCTTGCTAATTTCTTATTTCTAACAATGGGTGCCATATTATGTGTCGGCCATGACTCCTGAAGTCAAGCCCTAGAATAATAGTTTTTAATAATTATTTCCTTCTTTAAGATCAATTTGGAAACAAATATAGTCACAATCTTAGGTACCGAGTTTGGTAGACACTTTTTGAGACATTATTGATGTTTTCAGTCAAGTGTGTGTGGTGTGCATCTATATATATATATGGGTGAACCCACAATAGTGGTTACACTTTTTGTGAGGAACAAATTTGGCCTAAAAAATGATTTCAACAAAAAATTCATTAATAACTTTCGATAGAAACTATAATGTATTTTCGATCATAAGTTACTTTCGATCGAAATCTTAAGTAACTTTCGATCGAAAGTCTTTAAATTAGGCTTTAAATTTGGCAAAAATATAATCACCGAAAGTGACCTTTCACTGTCACTTTCGGTGTCAGTGAAACCTGTGAACGGCTTCCGAATTTGCAAACACCATTTTGAGTTATGTTCATATTTCATTTTTATTATTTTCATTTTTGATAGATGCATAAATAGTATATATGCATATACACACATGTATATATGCATATACACATGTATACATGTGTGTGTGTCTATATATATACATATACAGTATACATATACATATACATATATATATAATATATATATATATATATATATATATATCTATGTATATTTTATATATAGTATATATATATATATATATATATATAGATATATATATAATATATATTTATAGATAGATAGATATACATCTATATATATATATGTATACATATATATACATAAATATATATATATATACACATGTACATATACATATACATATATATATACATATAAATATCTATATATCTATCTATACTATATATATATATCTATATATAATATATCTATTTATATCTATATATATAGATATATCAATATATCTATATAGTACATAATATATATAGTATATGTATATGTATATGATATCTATATCTATATATATAGTAGTATATTATATATATATGTATACATATATATATATATACATAGATGTATATCTATCTATATATATATATATATATATATATATATATATATATATACATAGATATAATATATATACATTTATACATATATATATGTGTGTGTGTGTGTGTGTGTGTGTGTGTGAGTGTGTATGTATATGTATA
>BSBK01013812.1:0-54199 GCA_027943335.1 Chamaecyparis obtusa | reverse complement strand
TCGATAAACCAGAACTACTGAGCGCCAAAGAAACAATCGAGCACCAGCTAGGCATCACCGAGTAAGCACGTCAACCCGAGCACCATAAGCATCGTCGAGTATAAGTTCTATCAAGTGCCAGAGCTTACCGAGTTCCCTTTAGTGACTAAGCTCCCTTCAATAACTGAGACCATCGGTTAAAGCTGCAATCAAGTAACACATAAGCAAAATAACACACCTCCATGCATATTCGTTGAGTACTCTAGAATGCCCCTACTTCAAACACCCTAGGTTCGAAAAGATGTTCTCATATGCTGGAAGAACATCTTCCGAGATTCAGCACATAAACCCTGAACTGGTTCTTCACATATAAGTCCTCCAACTCTTCAGCTTGCATACTCTTCCATTTTAGTTTCCTCTATCTTTTCAAGTATTTCCTTGATAACACACAGGTAAGTTCTCCATACTTATCATCCATACCTTCAGGATTTGCTAACTCAACTCGGCTCTAATACTCAGACTCCTCCTACCGAGTGTTGTATCTAAACACATTCTTCACACAATCATACATAGCTCTGCAATCATATTACCAAGGTCTACCAAGCAATATATGACAACTATTCATCTCCACAATATCACATAACACAAGATCCTTGTACTGGCCAATCTGAACATCAACAAAATATTGTTCTCTTACTTCCAAAGCATGGTCATTTTGTAACCAGCCAATCCTATAAGGATAAGGATGCTTCATTCTATTCAAACTAAGTTCCTAAACCATGTCCTCAACAACAAGGTTATCAATGTTAGAGTATCTATTTATCTTCACTTACTAATTAGATCATGTTGATTTAATTATTAAGTTGTCTATGTACTCTATTTTCACTTAAGCTATCTCTTAGGTGCATATAATTAATATTTTATATTAATTATATTGTGCAACCTAGCTTTTTCTTTTTAGGGTTTTTGTTCACCTTATATGTTGAACTCTTGTAATTATTTTTCATTATCTTGGAATACAATTTGCTCTCATTCTGCTGAGATTTTCCAAGCCTTTGCTTTTTGTCTCTTTGATTTCCTTTCAGCAACAGGTTATTTGCATGGAGGTCTTCTTGGCGATCTGTGAAGTTGGATTTCTCAACTTCTACATGGTATCAGAGCTCCCCTGCAAATGCATGTTCTGGTGACTTTGAAGTGTTTTTTGAGGTTAAGGGTTTCAAGCTTTTTCAAATCTGGTATTCTCTGCAAGACGTTATTTTTTGTTTCTTTTTTGCCTGCAAAAAAGAAAATAAAAAAATTAGCACTTTTTACAGGCGTTGCAATTCTTCTGTGAGTTTTTTTCTTCATTTTGGAGGAGGCACTATTTTCTGGAGCACTTTGAGCCAAAATGGACTCCACCATTGCGCTCAAAAGGCCCAGGAGAGTCAAAAAACATATAAAATTTATTATTTTTGGCCTTTAGGGCAACTGGGAGAATTTTTTTGGCCTATTAGGGTCGTACGGGCTCGAAAAATTGGAAAAAAAACTCAAAAAAAGGCCCCGCAGGGCTCTTTCTAGATCGCGCTGCCACCCCGCCACCACAACACCACTCGGGAGTTGTCGCGCAACCAGCCTCCACCAGCCTCCACCGGTGGTCCACCACCAATTGCCACCGTGCAAACAAGATGACATCATTGCTGACGTCACTAGCTGGAATTTTTTTCTGACAACTTTTTGACATTTTTCGGCGACCCAATTTTTTTTGGCCGATAGTCATCTAACAGTCATACGACCGTCAAATTTTTTGTCATGACTGGTTTTTTCCAGTGAGCTTCTTTTCAAAGGCGCAATTGGTTTTTTGGTCGTAACTTGTGCATACGGTGTCCATTTTCAGAAAATGAAATATCGTCAAAAAGGTCTTTCCGAGCCAGATGTGATAATGTTGGTTTTGTTTGTTGATTCATTCATTTGAGCTCTCATTTTTTGCATTGAAGTAGAGGCTTCCATTTCCCTCCCTCTCTGCATCTGGCATCCAGGTTTTTCTTCTCATTTTTTGTACTTTCAATAATTGTTTATTTGTTGTACGGGGGTTATATTTATACATTGTGGGGGGGTGTTCTTTCTTTCTGTAATTTACTTCAGAAAAGACCCTTATGCTTTCATCTTCTTCTTCTCCCAATGTCACGTGGCTTATGGTCATGTCTAGATGAACACCAACCTGTCCTACAACGTCCCTTTGAGATTCTCCAACACATAAACAAAATGGATGAAGCCATGGGCTTGATTGCACTAAACATCTCTGATAGTCTCCTATTTCACCTGGATGGTTTGACCACTCCTAGGGCTATTTGGGCAAGTTTTTAGCCTTGTTTGGTATAGTGAATGCATTATGGGCACTTCAACTTGATGTAGAGTTGACCTATTTGACTCCTACTGATTTCCCCACTATAGAGGACTTCTTGATGAAGTTCAAGTCTCTGCGTATAGTTTTGCAAGGATGTGGGAAAACCAAGACATATGATGAGTGTATCTTTTTGATGCTCTCAAAGTTGCAAGGACAGTATCAGATCTTTTCTTCCACTTTCTACTCCACTATGGATGCACTAGGTGCACGACATGTTATGCCCTCTTTTGAGACTTTCTATGATAGGTTGACTCAGGAGTAGTCCAAGCTCAATCAGATGGATTCACTTACTGGTTCATAGTCACAAGCATTGCTTACCAAGTCAACTCGGGATTCACAGAAGCAGAAGTAGAAGCAGATATCGAATTCCTCTTCTCAGCACTCTACTAGCCCACCATCTTCTTCTAAGAAGGAGAAATAGAAGACTGAGAGCCCTACATGTTCCTATTGTCAGAAGGGGCCTCATGATGAGTCACATTATTTTCAGAAGAGATTTGATGGCTATGAGAAATAGATTGTCGATTTGCAAGCTCTTCATCAGAAGAGCACTGTTTCCTCTCCATCCTCTTCTACCTCACAGGGGTCTGCTTTTCAGTCTTCTGCCACATCTCCTACAACTAGAAAGGGTCATGCATTACGGGCTTTAGTTGCATCCCCTTCACAGGTCCCTTGGATACTGGATTCGGGTGCTTCTCACCATATGGCATCTTCTCCAAAGATCTTCTCTTCTTTTGAGGCTTCTCCTATTCCTCACATTCTCATGGGGAATAACATTGTTACGACAATCTGCAGGAAGGTTTTGTAGGCATTCAGGATGGCACATTCAATGATGTATTGTATGTTCCATCTATGTCTGCAAACCTTCTCTCGATTTATCAAATTACACTCAGTGGGTTAGGGAAGACAGTTGAGTTCACGATAGATCAGTCTTCATCCAGGATAGTGCGACAGGAGGTGTTGTTGCTATAGGGATAGTTGATCATTCCACCCGTCTCTACACCTTCTCACACTTTGGTCCACCATCTCCATTATTGGAGCAAAGCTCTCCTCTTACGTGAGAGCATCATGGGGGGCAAGCAGGTCACTTGAATCTCTTTGTTGTTCCTGAGACCACTATGTGACTGCCTCACCACATCTTGTTGAGGTTTCCTCTCTTCAGCAGGACTCTTCTTCAGCACTGCCAGACCCTCCAGCTCCATTCATCGAGCCACCAAGCGCAATTGTTGAGGATTCTATAGAGGACATTCATTCTCCTCTCTCCTGACAGTGTCAACACACCTGTCATACCATCTACATTGGGATTCCCTTTCAGATCCTCATGTCTACTCCTTTGAGCATTATCTCGGCCTTCTAGTGACAACTCATCTTTCAAGGTTACCTCTTTGGTGTTCACTACCTTTCACTCCTTTGTATTGGAGTCATGGTGTCTGTTCATCGATCCCAGGGTTCTTTCATTCTGGGGGGGATTTGGAGCCTTGACCCTCTCTCACGGGGGGGTGGCAGCACGCATTGTACTTATTTTTGGAGAGGAGTTTTTCCCACTAGGTTTTCTCCTTTGTCTCTGATTTACAGAGATTTCCTTGTATTGGTTACCTGATCAGGCCTTGTTGCCGGGACCCATTTCCTACTTTCATAGCTGTGCTAGGTTAGCTTTCCTCCTGAGCTTCGCTTAAGGGGGGGTGTTAGAGTATCTATTTATCTTCACTTACTAATTAGATCATGTTGATTTAATTATTAAGTTGTCTATGTACTCTATTTTCACTTAAGCTATCTCTTAGGTGCATATAATTAATATTTTATATTAATTATATTGCGCAACCTAGCTTTTTCTTTTTAGGGTTTTTGTTCACCTTATAGGTCGAACTCTTGTAATTATTTTTCATTATCTTGGAATACAATTTTCTCTCATTCCGCTAAGATTTTCCTAGCCTTTGCTTTTTGTCTCTTTGATTTCCTTTCAGCAACAATTTATTTGCATGTAGGTGTTCTTGGTGATCTGTGAAGTGGGATTTCTCAACTTCTATAATAAGTACTACCACTATCAATAATAACATCACAAAGTTTACCTCCAGACTTGCACCGAGTCCTGAACAAGTTACTCCTTTGACAAGGTTCCTCCTTTGTACCGAGCAATGTTCATTAACCAGCAAGTTCTCAGATTCAGGTTCATTCTGAATGTTCTCATTTACCACAGCAATCCGTCGGTCACCAAGCTTCTTCTGTGTACACTCAAAAGAATGGTGTCCTTCCTCACCACAATTATAACAAGTACCCTTAAAGATAACTCTACCTATCTTCTTCTTCAATTCCACAGGTTTCGGTTCATCTTCAACAGTCGATTTATCCTTCACCGAGTGATCCATTTTCTCCTTTCCTCAGGAATTATTATGTTTTCTCCTTTTCAAATTATCTTCTACCTTCAAAGCAATACTGATAGCATCTTCAATAGAATCAATCTTCATCATACCCAGCTCATCCTGAATATTAAATCTCAAACCATTCAATACCGAGCTACCTTTTCCTTACCAAGTTCTCTGTGTCCAGACCGAATAGTAAGTTTGTGTATCATCTTAAAATGAAGCACTTCCATGATAAGAGAATTTAGCCCTCTGAGTAGGTGTTTTGGATCATGTCAAGCACCTTGAATGGGTCCCCAACTTTGAACTAGCTTTTTCCCCCCTTTTCCACTTTATTCTAGGTGAAATTAGGGTTAGGATCCCGAGGATTCTCCTTAATTTCCCTCTTCCATGGATCTATTTTCTAGGAAGGACTTAGAAATAGGTCCTCCTAGCCTCATCATAGTCATCATATGATTTTATGGCCTATCCCTGGCATTCTGTCTTATTCTAGTATCATTTATAGGTCTCCGAACATCCCTGGGACCTCCTGTCTTGATTCTGGCTGGATTTGGGCCCACAGGGTCAAAGTCGAGGTTGATCCTAACTAGGTTAGGGATCGAGCTCATTTTGACCTCCTCTGAAATCTGTGCCCCTTTCTCAAATTTGGTTCTCGACGGGCCCCGAAATCAATGTCGAGCCCTTAGATCCGAGTACAGAAAGGTTTTAATTCAAAATTCATTTAATTGTTTTCCCTCCTTAGTTGGTTATTGTGATTGGACCATAATTTGAGGTGAAATTTGAATTATGGGCCCATTTCTAGGGGTTAAGGTTAATTGGGATTTAATTCCTCAATGTCGGCCTTCTCTAGAGGTTTGTGCCCTAGATCACTATAAAAGGAGGCCTTCCTCTCTCATTTTCTCCATCTCTCAATCAAGTTTTCATGCTCAAGCACTCTCAAAGGAGACATTGGTGATCAAGAAAGCATTCATTCAAGCAAGCATCCATTCAAGCATTCAAGTCCTCTTCTCCATCCAAGTTCTCTATTGAAGATCAAGGATTCAAGCATTCAAGCCATTGAAGGGATTTGGTTTCTGTAGGAACATGGAAATTGGCAAAGGCTTAAATCGATCAAAAGGTGCATCAAGTCATCAAAATAGCATAAATGGAACAGAGGCAATTCAAATCAAAGGAAAATTCAATTAAATGATTAAATGATTAAATAAAGCTTGAAAAGGGGAAAAACACTAAGAAATTGATTAAATTCAATTATGACATAGTTGTTGAAATGAAAAATCAAAATGAACCTCTTACCCTTCATGGCTAAATTTAATTGCTTTAATTAATTAATAAATCATAAATTCTCTCAACAAAGGAAAAAGGAGACAAATGGACACAAATCACTCACTTTTGTTGAAATGGTCCAGCCTTTTGAAACCTATTTAAATGTTTGTCCCCCAATTTAGGGACAAAGCAAAGCCAATTGACCTTACCCAAGCATAACCATGGTTATCTCCACTCTACCCCCCTACCCTTGGGAAAATCCTATAAATAGAAGGCATTTTGAGGCATTATTCATCCACTCCATATCTTTGAATTGCAGCAAAGCTCTTGCAATTTGCATCCACATCACTCACTTAGCATTTTCATTGATATTTTAGCTTAATTGTTGATCATTTTAGGGATTTTCTTATCAAATAGAGCTAGAATTTGATAATTAGATCTATTTTGCATATCATTCTTAGTTCAATTCTCATAATAAGAGTGTCACTAGTGAGGATTTGCAACTGAGAGCCTCATTTACCACTTCAATTTAGAGACCATGAGATATTTAGATTAATTGTGCATTATTTAGATTAGTTTGCTTTGAATAGTGTAAATTTCCTTTAATATTGTTATTTCATGAAGGTGTAAATCACTCACACACAAATGGCGCCCACCGTGGGGCTCTAGGCCTCAAATTTATCAAAATTTCCACGTTATTTGCAAATTTAGCCTAGAATTGCATGATTTTGCTCACTGTTTGCAGGTTACAGGAAAGAAATCATGCCTAACAGTAAAGAAATCACGCCTACAGTAAAGAGTGTCGCTCGCGTAAATTTAGATGTCGCCTGGAGTCTGAACGCTCACGCTTCTTACCAGTAGAGTCACGCTTCTGATAAAGAAATCACGCCTGCGACATTAGATTATCGCCTGACGCACAAAGATATGATGCCTTTGGCTATTTTGGCTATCGCCTACAACGAATTAAAAGCCGCGGCCGACGAATTAGTTTCACGCCTGGTGTAAAGGGAGTTTACTACACTTTGCTTTTGATTTGTCGCTCTTATTATTTTAAATGTCGCTTTCATTTAATAAGATGTCGCTTATCTGAATTACTTTGTCGCTTTTGGATAAACAGTTTGCGCTTTCATTTAATTTGATATCGCACGTAATCACTTTAATCTCGCTTGAGCCCCTTTTGGTGACGCTCGCGGTTAAAGTAATTACGTCTTTGTTAAATTAATATTCACCTTTAGCAAAAGAAATGTCGCCTGGTATAGCATCTATTTTCAATTATAGTAATTGCTGTTGTCGCCTGTAATAAAGATTTCACGCGTTTGTTAAATTTGATATCGCACTTGACTATTTTAATCTCGCTTGAGCCCCTTTTGGTGACGCTCGCGGTTAAAGTAGTCACGTCTTCATTAAATTTGATCTCGCCTATAGTCTGGACAATGTCGGCCTGACAGTATTTTCACTATTTTGTCAAAATAAGGACTGTATGCTAACTTTACTGTCATTTTTTTTGTCTCAGGAGCATGGTCTGTCATAAGAAAGTGCAAAAACCAGAGAGAAGATACAACTTAGAGGGGAAATTGATCTCTAAGAGGATAAGGAAAGAAAACCGGGTACATTCTACCTTTGTTTTCAATAATAATTTAGAGAAAGAAGTAGAATTACATGCCAAATACATTGCTGTTGTAGATGCTTACAAACGAAAAATATATGTCTCATTGAATTGGGAATTTAGTCCTTAAATTTGTAAGAATTTTGCAAGTATTTTGGTAAAAAAAGAATCAAAAGCATAATCAATTATATCATTTTTAGCTTTGATTTTGGTTTCCCCCTCACTTTGTTTGTATTGTGCTGACTAACTTGTTGGTGGAGGGAACATTTTGCCAAGGTAAGAGAAGGATTTGGAGAGAAAAACAAAATCTACTACTTAAAAATGCGCCTAGCCTTTGCTAGCATCGTTTGAGGTATTTTTCTCATCAAGCTTGCACTTCCCTTAAATTGTGGCATTTCAAAGTTCAAAACATAGTTCAATCATAAAAGGAAAAAAAATAAACACTTCAATTCTAAGAACCCCTTTGTCACGGGGTTGAAAAAGAACCAATTTGATTGTGAGTGTTTGGGATAAGGGAAAAGCAATAGGGATATGCTCTTCACTCTTTGAGTGAATCAAATTCCCAAACTTGCTCTACCAAATCCATTTTTCATGCTTTTCAATGAATATGTTTAAAACTTAGTGGGCTCGCCTCCCGAGATTGCCTTAGAAGGGCCGTGAGAGGGAACAGCCCAAAGTGGGATACACTTGCTTTTGCCGCGAGAATCTGACCCACTATAAAATGAAACGCGGGTATCCTTAATGGGGTACACGACAAAAGGATTTTAGCTCTTTCGAACTTCCTCTAGTAGTCCTAACGGATTGCGCAAAATCGTGCTTTGTGCGTGTGGGAAGCCCCTTAACATAGTTGGGGATGAAAAGCTAAGATCTCTTTTGAACGGAAAACTTACTACATAACGGTATAAATAGCAAAACTACCTATTAGAGCCATGTTTACGAACCAATTATGTGCTAGGTAGATTGTGTGGAAGCTATTCTTGTGTTAAACCTGTGAAAACGTTCAAAAATATACACATTAGAGCATTCTAGGGATATGGTACCCAATTGATGTGTGTGTTGAGATTGTTTTTATTTTCAAACAAGATATTCCAAAGTTATTGATCAAAACACCATTAAAATTTTAAACCATTTAAAATTGATCAAAAACTTTTACCTTATTCCAAAAACAGCTTATCAAGAGAAGAAGGTCAACATACCCTTAAAATTTGTTCATGCCTATTATTACAAGGTCACTCTCTATAAGGAAAGCATTACAAGCAGACGGGACCTACAACGGAGAAGAGCTCCCCATTTCCAAAGAACACTTTCATTACTTCACGAGTGACTGAAAATCCCACTAAGGCAAAGGACATTAACACATGTTTAGTGGTACCCTAGGCAATATCGATCCCACTATCCAAGGGAACAACATGAATGGGGGCATAGATCCCAATAACAACCAAGGGAACAACATGAATGGAGGTATGGATCTTAACAACAATCAAGGAAATTCTAATAATGGAGGAAGAGATCCTAATTCTCAAGAGGCAAATTCACAAGGCAACAACTTATTGCCTCCTCATAATACAAACTTACCCCCAACTGCAGAAGAAGCCACGATTGAAAGAGCATTAGAGGCAAGACAATGTCCTTATTTTCATAGAACTAATGAAAAAGACCATGCTTATAGGATAAAGAAAAACACTTCATGGACTTAATACAAACGGGGGTAAAGCTACCTAAAGATTTTGACATAGAACAATTAAAGCCCAAGGAAATAGAAGACCCTATGGAAGCAATGAGGAAACAATTCAAGGCATTACAAATGGGAAATTGACAATTTGAAACAAAATGGGGCTCCTAAGCCTTTCTCTATTGAAACATTATGTCCTTTTCCATTCGATAAGAGATTGGTCATGGTGCCTTTTCCCATTAATGTAACATTTCCTAAATATGAGAGATATGAAGGAACATCTGACCCACATGATCATCTTCGGGGGTTTTGTGCATTGAGTCTTGAATTCATGCATGAATCAACCTATTTAATGAGACTATTCCCAAGAAGCTTGGGAGGAACAGCCATGGATTGGTTTCAAAACTACCATCCGGCATAAAATCCTTTGAAGAGTTAGCATCTAAATTCGTGACTCATTACTCTTATAACATCAAACATGAGGTCACCATGATAACGTTATGTAACACGAAGCAACAAGATGGAGAAGCCTTTCTCACATTCTTGCAAAGATGGAGGACTGCATTTGCTAGATATCCAAGAAGTGTACCGGAGAAAGAAAAAATGGTTATCTTTATTAACGGTTTGAGAAGCGAGCTCGAATTATAGACTAAGGATGCAATGTCCCAAAACCTTCAAGATCTAATTGATAATGGAATTACAACGGAAGAAGTGTTGATTAAGAGTGGAGAGTTGAAATTACACAAGGAAAATAAGAATAACTCTAACTCCAACAACAACAATACCAACAATAACAACAATCCAAATAAAAGTGGTACAACAACAATAGCCGTTATCTGCAAGGAATAACAACAAAGGTATTGTTAATGACGGTGTAGTGGAATCCAACAACTTGAAGGTGATTCCATTTGCCCTTACCAAAGACACCAAATCAAGTGAATAATGCTAATCAAGCATATAATGCACCTTCCAACAACAACAACAATGCCAATAAGAATAATCAAGGAAACAAAGATCAAAACAGCAAGTATGATAAGTATTTGAAACCCACTCCTGCAAGACACTTTACACCCTTGGGAGAATCACTTGAAACTGCATTAAAGACTCTCATAGCTAACAATTGTTATTACCTTACCCGCTATTAAACCTTATGAACCAGACCACAAGCCGGGTTGGTGGGATGCTAAGCATCATTGTGAATATATCATAGGATTCGGGGGCACCCTACAAATGAATGTTTACAATTAAAGAATGTGGTGCAAGACTTGATAGATAATAACTAATCACTGTTGATGGACCCCAAAATAATGAAGATCATACGCTTTCAAACAACCTTTTTACAAACATGATAAAGGTGAGTCATCAAATGGCAAGAAACAAAGCGCCAATAATCTCAACTTTGCACCATCATATGATCATATTGTTAATGCTATCATCATTAATGAACAGCCTCAAAAGGAAGCAACAATGTTATTACAAGAGGGCAAGAATTCTAGAATGACTTTACAAGGGATAGTCCCTCAAAACACAATATCCCACCATCCAACATTGTGGTCAAACAATCTCCTACAGCAGCAAGACCTTATAGTTTGGTAGATCAATTGCAACGTACTCCAGCACAAATCTCAATCTTAGAGTTATTGAAGTTGTCACCAAATCATAAAGAGATTTTGGAAAAGCTTTGGAAGAACAACATGTTTCTACTACCTTAGGGGAAGAAAAGTTTCAAAATATGGTAGGACATCTTGTGGCTCCTCATTGTCTTTCATTTTCAGATCAAGATGACATGTCCTATAACTCATCCTCAAAATTTGCCATTACATATAGAGGTTTTGATCGAAAGGCATAGAGTCAAAAGAGCCCTTATTGATGGAGGGGCTGGCCTTAACATATGCACATTGAGTCTTGTAAAATCCCTAGGTTTCTCCGAGTCTTGCATTGACCCTACAAAGAAAATCACCATAAAAGCTTATGATGAGGCTGAAAGAGCTTCTAAAGGCATGATTGTGTTGCCCATCCAAGTGGACCAGTTAAGAAGGAAACCAAATGTCAAGTGTTGGACATGAAATTAACCTATAACATTTTATTGGGAAGACCTTGGATTCATGAGATGCAAGCTGTCCCCTCCACATACCACCAATGCATCAAGTTCCCATACATGGGTGAAGAAATCACAATTGGAGGAGACTCAAATCCATTTCAATATTGTAATGCACTCAAACCCTTGCATGAATTATACATTCCACATAATCGTGAAGGAGTTGTTCCAAGAATCCACCAATGAAGATGCACAAAATCCTCTTCAAGCTAGCTCAACTACATCAACTAAGGGCAAGGAAAAAGTGAGCTACGAGGGTCCAAATGTGATGGAAAGTCCATGTGTGGCACCTAAATTGGAAAACAGTGATCTACAAACCTACTAAAGAGGAAAAAGAACAAGCTAAAGCAGATCATTACCAATACATGAGTGAGATGATGAACAAATTTGACAAACAATGCAAGATTAGTTCAAAAGGGGTAGGAGAATATTCAGTTTCTCTATTTGACATGCCCATGTCTCCTAAATCACATGGAAAACCCTCTAAAGAACATCTTCCACATAAGTATAATTCTTATTTTGTGAGGAAGATAGCAAAGCAACATGGGATAAGGAAGAGGATGATGTCCTTCAATGGCTTTATCATGATGAGGATGGTACCCTAGACACTCCCATGGAATGAATTCAGCATGTTAATATACAAACAGAACAATATGGGAAAGGATTTGATATTATGCAAAAGATGGGATACAAAGGAAGAGGACCCCTAGGCCAAATAAATAGAGGATTATTAGAACCTATTGAACCTGTTTGGAGGGCAAGTCATGAAAAAGCCGGAGTAGGTTTTCAACATAAGGGAGAAAGTTCAAGTCCAATGCATGATTTTCATCCTCAAATAAATGCATAGGAATCCGAAGGTGATAGTGACGATCTAGGGATATGAATGGGATACTCTATCAGATGAGTCATGTCAAGATAAAGAAGTCATTGTTATACATACTTATGCAAAAATCCCAAAACAAGATGCTCCAATTAATGAAGAATCTTCTATTCAAAGGCCTAATATAGAACAAGCATCTAGTAGTGGAGCATGGATAGAAACATTTTGGACACCTTCAGAGGAGGGAAATTCAAACGTTAGTTTTAACCCGCTTGTGGCTTTTCCCACATTGTTTCCCGTAGAGGTCGACGAGGATTCAAGCGAAGGGGACTTTGACCCTGCTTCCATGGATCATCTTGAGGAAGCGCACATCATAGACCTAAACGATACAATGTATGAACCCTCAAACGAAGTCATGTCCATAAATCCTATTGATGATACCTTACCCAATAATTCCTTAATTTTGATACATCCAGACCTCATTGATTGGGATCAAACTGAACCACATGACTTACTTTACTTCCCAAATGACCAAGCCACAAACCAATACCTCATGCGGTTGAACCCTCTTTCACCAACGAACTCAATACGGACATGATGATAACAGCAAGGGTCCAATCTCTTAGTCAAAAAAAGAAAAAAAAAAAAAAAAATAAAAAAAAAATGAAAAGTTCTATTGGTGAAAACCCAACTGTGGCACCATTAGAACCAAAAACAATGAAAATAAAAGACGTTTCTTTTGGTGAAAACCCAACTGTGGCACCATTAGAAGAGAGATTGGATACTTTGCCTGAACATGAAGAAGAACGGTCATCTATTCTTATAGAACCAACAGAAAAGTTAACATTGCACGGAACTAGAGCCAAAGGTTGTACACTTGGCTGCATCACTTACATCTATTGAAAGAGAGGAACTTTATCAAATTCTTCCAAGAACAACAAGTAAATTTTGCATGGTCATATGCCGATATGCCTGGATTGGATCCTGATTTCATAATGCATCATCTAAATGTTAGACCCGGAGTTAAACCTGTGAAGCAAAAACTAAGGAAAATGCACCCACATGTGGCTCTTCTAGTCAAGGCAGAATTGGAAAAATTGTTAAAGGTGGGATTCATAAGAACAATAGCATATGCTGATTGGATCTCTAACATTGTGCCAGTTACTAAACATGATAAATCTATCCGTGTGTGTACGGATTTCAGAGATTTAAACCTTGCATGTCCCAAAGATGACTTCCATTACCAAGCATTGATACCATAGTGGATTTGACAGCAGGTCACGCAATGTACTCATTAATGGATGGATTTAGTGGCTACAACCAAATCAAGATTGCTCCCGAAGACCAAGAAAAGACAGCATTTACTTGCCTTGGGGTACTTTTTGTTGGATGTTATGCCCTTCGGGTTAAAAAAAATGCTGGAGCTACATATCAAAGGGCCATGACAACTATTTTCCATGGACATGATGCATACTTTTTTAGAAGATTATGTGGATGACATTCTAGCAAAATCCCACAATAGAGAAGAGCATTTACAAATCCTAAGAAAAATATTCATTCGGTTAGAACAATTCAAAGTTAGACTAAACCCAAAGAAGTGTGCCTTTGGTGTCCAATCCGGCAAGTTATTGGTTATATAGTGTCAGCAAAAGGCATTGAAGTTGATCCTGAAAAAGTACAAGCAATTCTAGAATGGAGATTCCAAGAAATATTAGCCAAATGAGGTCACTCCAAGGAAAGATTCAATCAATAAGGAGATTTATCTCTCAATTAGACAGAAAAGTGTCACTCCTTCACAAGATTGTTACACAAGGGACACTACATTTATGTGGGATGAGGAATGTGATAAGGCCTTTGCTACTTTGAAGACTTATTTGATAAACCCACCTATTCTTATGTCACCTATCAAAGGTAAAGAACCTGTTGTTATACATATCAGCCACAGAAAGGTCTCTAGGCATATTGTGGCACAAGAAGATGAGCAAGAAAAGAAAGGGCAATCTACTATCTTAGTAGAACCTTAATAAAATATGAACTCAATTATTCATTCATGGAAAGAGCATGTCTAGCAGTGGTTTTTGCATCTCAAAAACTAAGACATTATATGTTGATGCATAAGATCAAATTAATTGCCAAGATTGATCCTCTCAAGTACTTACTAAGTAAAACTTGCCTTAACAGGTAGAATAGCAAAATGGGTCATGATCCTAAGTGAATTTGACATTGAATACGTTGATAGAAGAGCAATTAAAGGACAAGTGATAGCAGATCACTTAGCAGATAACCCAATGGAGTCTACACAAACCATGCAAATTAAATTTCCAGATGCAGAAATTGTCAACATAGAAGCAAAAACATGGAAGGTTATATTTTGATGGATCTTACACACAAGGAGGTTCTGGAGCAGGTATATTATTGGTTACCCCTCAAGGATACACCATTCCAAAGTCTTATAAACTCTTATTTCCATGCACCAATAATATAGCGGAATATGAGGCATTAGTCATTGGCATCAAAATGGCTTTAGAATGGAGTATTGCAGAATTACAAGTGTATGAGATTCCCAACTCATAATCAATCAGGTTAATAATGAATACAATACCAAGGACATAACATTGATGAAATATAAAACCTTGATTGATGGATGGAAGAAGTACTTTGCTTTGATCACATTTGAACAGATTCAAGAGAAAAGAATAGAGCAGCAGATGCCATGGCTACCTTGGCTTCCTTGTTACAAAAACCAGATCAAATGAGAAGTATGAGTTCTTGGTGGAAGAGTTGGTAAAACCAGCATTTAACCTTCCTGACACCCAAATTGTTGCTCTTTTACATGGACATGACTCTCCCTTGGTATGGACCCATCTATACTTACCTTAAAGACCAAGTACTCCCCATAGACCAAACTCGTGCCCAAAAACGTAACTTCTTACGCCAAGCCGCCCGTTACCTAATCCTTTCAGACACATTGTATCGTAAGGTCTGATGGGACGTTACTTAGATGTCTAGAGGAAGAAGAGTCTAAGTTAGCTTTACGCGAGGTCCACGAAGGCATTTGCGGGTCACATTCAAGCGGTTTAATCTAGCCAAGAAAATCCTTCGTTTAGGGTACTTTTGGACTAACATTAGAAAAGGATGCTTGTCAATTTGTGAGACCATGCAGCAAATGTCAATATCATGGTAATATGATACATGCACCGGCCGCAAGAATTACACCCATTCATTACACCATGGCCTTTTTATCAATGGGGTTTTGACTTGTTTGGAATCATATATCCTCCATCTTCAAACGGACACAAGAATATCATCACAGCAACAGAATACTTCACCAAATGGGTGGAAGCAGTTCCATTAATAACAGCAACCGGCAAACAAATTTCAATGTTCATTTGAACCACATAATTTGCCGCTATGGTATTCCACATGCCATTATCACGGATAATGGGAAACAATTCAAAAATCAGGATATTGATGAACTTTGCATGACATTTCACATTACACATCATTCATCATCCATTTATTATCCACAAGGCAATGGACAAGCTGAGGCAACAAACAAAAATATCCTCAAAATATTAAAAAGATCAGTTAACAAATCAGGAAGAGATTGGCACGTGCAAATAAATCCCGCACTATGGGCTTACAGAACTAGTATCAGAACACCTACAGGAGCTACCCCATTCTCTTTAGTCTATGGAACCGAAGCAGTTCTACCATTAGAAGTTGAAATTCCATCTCTACGGGTTTCATTAAGAGGATTGATCACTGATGAGGATTATAGGATTGCCAGACTACAACAATTGGAATTGTTAGAGGAACATCAGACTCAAGCTTATGAGCATTTAAAAGGTTATCAAAACAGGATTGCCCACAATTACAACAAACACATCAAACCAAGAACTTTTCAAGTAGGAGACTTGGTACTAAGAGAAAATCCCAAAAATCAAGTTGAAAGGGAAAAGAAAGGAAAGTGGGAAGCTAATTGGATAGGCCCATTTGTGATAGCATCATCCTTTGGAACTGGAACATATAAATTATCAGATTGTAATGGTGAAGAATTACAAGAACCCATAAATAGCATTCATTTGAAGAGATTCTACACCTAAAACAGATGAAAGAGTATAAAGAGTATCAGATGAGAGAGCATCATAATTATTGTACATAATTGAAAATGGAAAATACCAAAAAACATTTGAAAATGGAAAATCCAAAAACATTGAAAAAAAAGAAAGATCAAAAACAGTGGAAAATTGAGCCTGAAGAAAGCAAAAACATTTGAAAAACTATCTCTTGGTGAAAACCTAGCAAATAGGCGCCAAGGTGATAATGAAAAACAAAAAAAAAACAAGAAAAAGAAAAAAATGAAAAAAATGAAAAAAGAGAAAAAGTGCCTTGGTGAAAACCTAGCAAATAGGCGCCTTGGTAGCAAAAAAAAGAGAATACCCAAAAGTGAAAACTTGGTAACAAGCGCTTTTGGTTCCCTTAAGTCATTTCCTTCCTAGTCACATGTGTATATAATGCATCTCATCATCCCATTTGTCTAAACCTTCATTGCATCCGTCATTTGTACATAGTCATAATAACAGTTTGTAGCACCATCCTTTGCATTGCCTAAAGTTGTCAAAATTGATACATCAAATACTTGGGGGCAGCATAAACGGATTGGAAAGTGGGTACCTCAAAAAAGATTCATATGAACAACATTCAGTCACAAACGGAAAGAGATCAACATTTTCAGAAAAGAGATCAGATTTTTGTAAACCTTGGATTGATAATAAAAAAAGTTGACTACCACAACAAAATTCTTGAAGCCTAAATTGACTTATTATTCAGGATTAAAAATCAAAAATCATGTCATGATCAAACACTTGGAAATATATTTTGTTGAAAATCAGAAAACAATGCAAAACACTTAGATAGATTCTTTTGGAAAGTTGGTTAAAAATCTGTTTACTTACATTCATTCAATTTGTATCAAGTCTTTTTAGCTCATCAATGATGTTTCGACTAGATTGGCAATGATGGAGACAGGATATTTTTCTTGACTATGAAGTGACTGTTTGGAGGAAAATTCATTGCCTTATGAGAATTCATCTAAAGACATGGTCATCAAAGAACCATCGAGGATTATCTTATAAAACAATGAGTTAACCTTTGTTTGTTTACGCAACCGGATACCTTGGATATTTAGATTCTTCATATCTAAATGACAAAATCCACTTGCAACATAGAATCCGACAAAATCGGTATTCGTACTCTCATGATTTTTTTTTTGAAATCAGTGATAGTCGTATCGATGAGACCGATGGGAAAGCAAAACGGAGGTTACCATATGAGCAGTAAATAAAAAGCGATATTCATATCATCATGTCAGTGGGCAGTGGTGATTGTATCGACTTTCCGGTCCCAAGTGCTCAATGATGAAAATATATCCTCAAGGCATTTATTTGCTAAAAGCTAGTGACACTTAGCTGCATTCATAAAAAAGGTTAAATGCATTCTCATGTTAGATTTATTGCATGTGCATTTTTTTTCCCAAGGGTTTTATTTTCGCATCAAAAAGGGGGTACATGACATCATTAACAGGGTTAAATCAACAAGGACAACATCATTTCAACATCATCTTTTCTACAAAAATAAAAATAAATGAGATTATACTTTTTGCATTCATTCCATATCATTAATCATTACATAGATATTATCAAAGAAAAGAAGTAAATAATCATTTACATTTGCATACAGAGTGCATCCATTCAGATTGCATACATGAGAAATAACATATCACAACTGCATCCATACATGAAGAAGAAATGCATCCATCTATCTATATCATACATAAGATACGTTGCATCCATAGCCAATATCCATCCAAAAAAACAAATGCATTAGATAAACACATATAGCAGCATCTAAAGGAAATCTCATATATCATCAAGTAAAAGCAGGAAAGATCATAAATGTTCTCATATCACACTTCTACTCATAACAATGATGTCATAAAACTCAACTCTATAATCGCCCATCAACAGGGGCATCGATGTCAAATAAGTGTCAAAATACAACTGGAAAGGTGACACCAAGGTCACAAGACTATGGTACAATATCAAGTATCTCAGCATCAGTACATAAATGATCAATAAGAGCACTCATAGCTCATCTCTCGTCACCACTGGGAGGAGGTCCTGGAGGAGGCTGTGGAGGAGGCTGTGATGGAGGCTGCTGAGGAGGTGTCTGACCAACCATAGCAACAAGGAGAGGAACCAAGGGAGCCAAACCCGATACCAACTGCTGAATCATAGATGACATCTGTGACACCTCTGTCCATAATGCTCCCACATCTGCTCGTAGCTGGGTAGTACTAGAGCTCTCTCCAACCTCATAGGTACTCTGAGGATCACCTGTATCTATAGGAGCCTTTCCCCGATCACGGGAAAAAGCTGCTGGCATCTGCTGTGCACCTATATCCTGACCATCCACAGTAGTCTGCTGTAATCCTGCTCTCGTATCCTGTCCTGTACCTAGATCCTGTCTAGCAGCCCTCACATGATCCTGACGATCTATCCTCTGTCTCTGTGCTACTGCAGAACGAGGAGGAGGAGGAGGTGCCTGTACCGGTGCATCTCTCGCTCGTCCTCTGAGTCTAATCACTGCCCTACCTCGGGGTCTACCTCTGCGTCTCCTCCCACCACCAACATCACCACCATCATCATCTCGCCCAGGTACTGGCTCTGCAGGGTCTGTAAAGCGAGGCATCGGATGCTCCATCAACCAAGCTAGATACTCCTGTGTGACTCCGGCATCTCTGATATGTAACCTCATGTCCCAATCCATATAACCCAGTAATGATATCTGCTCTATAGCGTCATCATATGAAGGCATGTGACCCCAAGTAGCACGCTCTACACTAGAACAAGCATATACTGCAGATCCCTGAGGCATAGGCTGAATCCGCCCAAACTGTCGTAGTACTCTCCCTGCCAAGAATCTCTCCAGAACAGAGTCGATCCTGCCGATCATCCATCGAGGAGCAAACATATAGGGTAACTCCAAGCTATCCTCTCTCCAATCCTCGACCTCAACATATGGTCTCCAATAGACCTCATCCATGTCATCAATCTGTCGTCGCCAATACTCCAAGTGACCCAAGTGATGTTGTGTCACCATACCAGTATACTGCCATGCAAAAGGATATCCTAGAGGACGATCTCGATCTGATATAGGATGACTGACTGGTAAGTGCTCCCATATCCACAACTGTAAAATATGAATCCCAGCAGATAATGAGGCTGATCTCCTGTAAACCACCTCATGCAGATCATGATAAAGCTGTGCCAGCACACAAGATCCCCAGTCAAAGCGTCGAGGATGGTGTAGCAAATCCTCGATAATCCTGCCCCATCCCACTGAAAATCCGCGACCTCGCCGATCAGGTAATAAAACACCGCCAATGATAGCACCTAATAAGGCTGGTAAAACAGGAAATGAGGCAAACTGAGGCCATAAGATACAGTCATCACCAATAGATGGATCTCTGAATACTCGTCGACAATAGGTCCCGTCATAGACTGCATCATAATATACTATCTCTCCATGAGTCGGGATCCGTAGCAATCTGTAAACATCCTCCGGTGTAATAGTCATCTCGCCCTGTGGTAGCCAAAATGTGTTTGTCTCAGAGTGCCAACGCTCTGCGACAGCAGTAATCAAACCTCGGTTCATCTGGAACCGAGGAAGCTCTAGTACGCATAGTAAACCGCAGCGCCTAATCACTCGCCTCTCGGCGTCAGTCAACTGGGTCCTAAGCTCCATCACCCAGTGTGGTACAGTCCGAAGGTACAGTACAGGGACATCCTCCTGTTTAATCAAAACAAGGGAACCACATGAGTAACTTACTATCAGGAAATCAAACAATCAATCATGGTCATCAATTTAAATATACCTATCAGACTTACCAATCCTAACTCTAAGCATTGAGGAAGGACGATCCTAGTTTTATGTCTCTAAGCATTTGAGCATAAAATGAATGGACATTTAGATCCATGATCTATCATTCATGATGAAGATTGATTAACCTTATTCTTCGATATTATAGTTACCTATGTCCTAATTCGTTGTTGAAATCAAACAAAGGGAATACCCTAACTAAACATTCGATTGAATTCATTGACGTGATCGATATCAATCAAGTTGACGCAATCGAGAAATCAGACGTCTTAGAAAAGTTTGAAATAAACAAAAAAAATTTTTTCTTACGCGACTTTTCTTTCTGGCGTCATTTCTTTTACCAGAGGCGACATTTCTTTGTTCAAACACGTGATTTTATTCATCCGCGTGACTTAATTTCACGGAGGCGGTATAAGATTTTCCGTAGGCGACATCTTATTATCACGCGACACCTGATTAAAATGATTAAAATCCTACGCGACATTAAATTTTCCTTAGGCGACACCAGATTTTCTAAATGCGTGAAAATACCTAAGGGAGGCGACATTAAATTTACCAAAGGCGACATTTAAAATTTTCAGGCGATATTAAAATGCACGGAGGTGACATTTCTTTTCACGCACGCAGAATTAAAATTTTTAAATGCATTAAATAAGGTCATAAATGCAACTTTAAAGACATGAGAAAAATTTGAATGACATACCGGAGGACCATCGGTCGCTCTCCGACTGAACCGGCGCGCTCTCTCAAACCGATGCTCGCGATGTGGGACCACCATCGTCTCCAAAAAGCTAAAATCAGAGCTCAAATCTCAAGAAGGAATGGTGCAAATGAATAGTAAAATGAGGGGTTTTACCCTATTTAAGGTGAAATTGGTTCTCATAAACACTTAAAAAAATGCACTTTGAACCTATCATAGGACATTTTCATTAATCGGGGCATGAATCAAACTTGATTATTTCTTTCAAACGGTATCAGAAATCAAAACATATTCCAACTACTCAAACTCGTTCAAATCAAGGACTCAATATGTTTTATTTCTGAGGGGGCATCAGCGTATCAAATGGGCATCACGTCAAAAACATTTATCAGTGGGGCATATCATATCATATCAAGTATCATATCATAGCAGTATCATATCAAGATATCAGTATCATATCATATCATATCAATTTCATATCATATCGGTTTCATATCAAATCTGCTATCATATCAAACCTATCAACATATCAGCAATCAATCAATCCAGGACCTTTATCAATCAATGAACCCAGGACCTTTATCAATCAATGAACCCAGGACCTTTATCAATCAATTAACCCAAGACCTTTATCAATTAACCCAGGACCTTTATCAGTGAACCCAGGACCTTTATCAGTGAACCCAGGACCTATCATCAAACCAGGACCCATATCAGACCCATATCATATCAGAGGCATCAGAATCATATCAGCACCATCATCAGAGGCACATCATCGTTATCAGGAAGTACATCAATCAGAACGATCAAAGGCATATCAGAACCAGGACCAGAATCAGATCATCATACTAAGGGAATCTTTGAATCGGTGTTCTTCGCACATCGACTCAAAGAGGGGCATTTGTAGACATGGAAAATTGGCAAAGGCTTAAATCGATCAAAAGGTGCATCAAGTCATCAAAATAGCATAAATGGAACAGAGGCAATTCAAATCAAAGGAAAATTCAATTAAATGATTAAATGATTAAATAAAGCTTGAAAAGGGGAAAAACACTAAGAAATTGATTAAATTCAATTAATGACATAGTTGTTGAAATGAAAAATCAAAATGAACCTCTTACCCTTCATGGCTAAATTTAATTGCTTTAATTAATTAATAAATCATAAATTCTCTCAACAAAGGAAAAAGGAGACAAAATGGACACAAATCACTCACTTTTGTTGAAATGGTCCAGCCTTTTGAAACCATTTAAATGTTTGTCCCCCAATTTAGGGACAAAGCAAAGCCAATTGACCTTACCCAAGCATAACCATGGTTATCTCACTCTACCCCCTACCCTTGGGAAAATCCTATAAATAGAAGGCATTTTGAGGCATTATTCATCCACTCCATATCTTTGAATTGCAGCAAAGCTCTTGCAATTTGCATCCACATCACTCACTTAGCATTTTCATTGATATTTTAGCTTAATTGTTGATCATTTTAGGGATTTTCTTATCAAATAGAGCTAGAATTTGATAATTAGATCTATTTTGCATATCATTCTTAGTTCAATTCTCATAATTAGAGTGTCACTAGTGAGGATTTGCAGCTGAGAGCCTCATTTACCACTTCAATTTAGAGAACCATGAGATATTTAGATTAATTGTGCATTATTTAGATTAGTTTACTTTGAATAGTGTAAATTCTCTTTAAATCTTGTTATTTCATGAAGGTGTAAATCACTCACACACAGGTTCAAGCATTCAAGATCCATCATTCAAACCCTAGATCTAGCCATCATGATGGTGTGATCTTCCTTCAAGATTCTTTGTTCATCTTCAAGATCCATTCATCCTTCCCTCAAAGTGGATTTCAAGCATACAAACATGGAGGTTTAGATTTACATTTATGTCCAAGCTTTCATATTAACATACTTGATTACATTTCAAATACAATTGCATATCTATTGAATGTCATAGCTTCATTCTTAGATCTACTTCTACTACTTGCTAGCATTCTCCATTTTAATTTCAATATTAAGGTTGATTCCAAACTGGGGTTTGACCAAGGCAAACCCCCCAAACAAACAAACAAAACCATTTTTCTTGTAGGTACAGGTGCGAAATTTTGGATCTGAGAGCAGATTTGGATACTCTTTCGGTGAACTTCCGAGATCTGCGAACAAAGTCAGAATCGGCCTTCAGAATAAAAATGTAGCCTTTGACCTTTTATGAGGGTCAAAGATGACCTCCCTTAGAATTGGAAAAGATTTTTGGGTTTTGTAGATCTCGCAGTGTCGGTTCAATATTTCAAAAATCAACAGTTTTTTAGACTGTTTGACAGGGTTTTCAGCAAGTTCTTTTTCAGAGGTAAGAACCTTTATCTCTTCATTTCAACATTAGTCATTTACATTTACTTTCCATATCAATACAATTCAAATGTAAGTGTAAAATATTGGTTTTGGTGTCTCTTTTATGTGCAAACCATTGTCCTAGGACCCCATCCATATTTTATCCTTTACAGTTTGTATAACTCCTCGGTATAATCTTCAATAGTCAAATCTTTTTGCTTAAGATTCTACAACTTCTTAAACAAGTCAAGCTCATAGTCAGTAGGTATGAACTTAGCTTTCAATTTAGTCACCATCAACCTCCACCGATTAATCTTCATTTCACCTTCATCTTCTCTATCTCTTTGTAATTCTTTCCACCAAAGAGCAGCATGTCCTTTCAACTTAATCTGTGCCAATCTCACTCGAAGAGGGTCTTCAATTTATTCAAGCTCAAAGAAGTCTTCTAATTCACCAATCCAATCAATCAGATTCTCAGGTTTCAAAGTACCAGATAAAGTAGAAACTTTCATTTGATAACTATTACTTAGTCGAGCTCTAGATCTATGTAACCGACCAGTTCTATCTTCACCAGATTTGTCTCTTCGGTTATCACCACTAGATCTAGCAACTTCAAAGTCTTCAATAGCTTCCTCATAACCATCCTCAGTACCAACATTCTAAGGTACACCAGTCATAGCCCTCATGATCTCAGTGATCATGTCATTCTTCATCAATTCCATCTCAGATCTAAAATCAAATTTCTCCTTCTCTATAATCTTTGATTCCATAGCATCACAGAGATCTGCAATTGCTCTAGGGTCCAATCTTCTCGGAGGCATCCTTTAAGATTTTGAAAACCCAAAGCAATAAGTCACCAACAAGGTCCTGGTGCAAATAGCCTCAACTGGTTTACACACTCAAGATCTTCAAGCTCTGATACCACCTGATGCAGGATACCAATTAAGGATAGTCCCAACAAGAAGCCAAACACCACAATGCGGAATAACACAACACAAAAAATTATTTCAACTGAATTTTCATTAACATGCCTAGCTATAAGGCCTTCTGGGTTAGGGCCAGTTACAATCCAAAATTAGTTCTACAAGATCAACAAAGATATGATCTAACTCTAGCTAGTCCAGCTCTGAAACAAGTTAGCAACTAATGGAAACCCTAAGGCAGATCTAAACTTGAGCTCGCAAGTCTCCAAGCAATCTCCTTGTCTCCAAGCAAACAACCACTAGCTCTGCTATTACAAACTATCAGAATTCAATTTGATCTTCAAGATATCATAGGATCCAAGTCTAACTAGATCTTATCTCATATTTGATGTTCCCCCAAATCTCCCTCTAAACAACTACCCAAACACTCCTTAAATACTAATCTTTAGGCACAAGTTGGCTGGAAGTAACAATTAACTCCTAAGCCAAGTTAGCTCCTATTACAAACAAATATTAAATGCAACAACAGTCGGCTCTCAAATAGCCTTACAAACATTTAATTCTCCATGTCAGCCTCTAGATCTACATAGGAGAATGCAACAAAAGCTACCAACAATAAATGTACCAAGTCGGCCAACCAAATCACCAAGAACTCCAGTCGGTAAACCAGAACTACCGAGTGCTAGAGAAACAACCAAGCACCAGCTAGGCATCACCGAGCAAGCACGTCGATCGAGCACCATAAGCATCACCGAGTACAAGTTTTGCTAAGCGCCAGAGCTTATCAAGTTCCCTTTAGTGACCGAGCTCCCTTCAATAACAGAGACCATTGGTTAAAGCTGCAACTGAGTAACACAAAACCAAAATAACATACCTCAATGCAGATTCATTGAGTACCCTAGAATGTCCCTGCATTAGTATTACAGATGTTACTTGTGAATTTTTGATGCAGGGGCATCCAAGGTTAAGACAGGGCATTCTATGTCCTCGATGAAATTGCATGGAGTGTTAGTGTTTTGGCCGGTGTTACTTGGTTGCAGCCTTGACCGACGGTCTCGATCATTGAAGGAAGCTTGGTCACTGAAGGAACTTGATAGTTTATGGCACTCGATGAAGTGTTACTCGGTCATGCCTACAGTGCTCAGTTGACATTGGTGCTCGGTGATGCTTGGTGTGCTTGGTTAATTTACTATTGCTCGGTAGTTTTGGCTTACTGACTAGAGTTCTATGTGATTTGTTGAGTCGGCTTGGTGAATTTATTGTTGGTAGCCATTATTATGGGCCAACATGCAGAATTAAATGTTTATATACATTTGTAAGCCGACTTGTATGGCATTTAATTATTTATTTTGGGGAGTTAAGGGTTTCATCTTGCCGACTTGTGGCTGATGATTAGTATTTAAGAAGTGCTTGGGTAGATTTTTAGGGACACAACTTAGAGATCATGGGGAGATCAAAGAAGTTCATGACTTGAAGACTTAGTGAGTCAAATCTAAGGTTCTGAAAGCTAAAGTTGGCAAAGTTATGGAAAATTTCTTGATGATCTTGTAGATCAGATTGTAATCTAATAGTTGTCTGTAGCAGAGCTGGGGGTTTGCATACTTGGAGACAAGGAGATTACTTGGAGGCTTACGAGCTCAAGTTTAGATCTACCTTAGGGTTTCCATCAACTTCTAATTGTCTTTAGAGATGAACTAGCTAAGATTGTATTGGATCTGGTTATGGATCTTGCAGAATTGTTTTTCTGATTGTAATTGGCCCTAACTCGGAAGGCCTTACAATCAGGCATGTTAATGAAAATCAGTGTTAAACAATTACTTTTTGTGGCATTGTTGAGTAATCCGCTGTGTAATTCTATTGGCTGCAAGGTTTGGACTGTCCTTAATTGGATCCACCATCCTTGACTACATCAGGTGGTATCAGAGTGAGAGTTTGATCTTGTTGAAGTAGAAGGTTGACCTAGCCAGGCTTGATCTTGTTGATGAAAATATTATGCACAATCTGGATTGTAGATCTGAAGCACTAAACTTGTGGAATTGTGCCCTAGTTGTTTACAAGATTGTAGGTTGAGATTTGACTTGTTACAACTTGGAAATTGTCACAAGGTGGTCGGTGAGGGTTTGTTGCAAAGGGTTTCTCTTATCTTTAAGGATGCCTTTGAGAAGATTGGACCCTAGAGTTATTTCTGATCTTTGTGACATTGTTGAATCCCAGATCATAGAGAAGGCGAAATCAGATTTTAGATCTGAGATGGAATTGATGAAGAATGATATGATCACCGAGATCATGAGAACTATTACTGGTATACCTTAGAATGTTGGTACTAAGGATGGCTATGAAGAAGTTGTTAAGGAATTTGAAACTATTGGATCTAGTGGTGATGACCTGAGGAACAGATCTAGTGAAGATAGAACTACTCGGTTACCTAGACCTATTGCTCGGTTTAGTAATTACCGAATGGAAGTTTCTAGTTTCTCTGGTACTTTGAAGCCTGACAATCTAATTGATTGGATTGGTGAACTTGAAGATTTATTTGAGTTGGAAGAAATTAAAGATCCTCTTCGGGTAATATTAGCATAGACAAAGTTGAAAGGACATGTTGCTCTTTGGTGGAAGGAACTACAAAGAGACCGAGAAGATGAAGGTAAAACAAAGATCAATCGGTGGAGATTGATGGTGACTAAGTTGAAAGCTAAGTTCATACAGGCTGACTATGAGCTTGACTTGTTTAAAAAGTTGCAGAATCTGAAACAGAAGGATTTGTCTATTGAAGATTATACTGAGGAGTTCTACAAACTTACTATTCGGTCTAGACACCGAGAGCTTGGTAAGGAAAAGGTAGCTCAATATGTGAATGGTCTGAGATTCAATATTCAGGATGAGCTTGGTATGCTGAAGATTGATTCTATTGAAGATCCTTATCAGTATGCTCTGAAGGCAGAAGATAAGTTGAAGAGGAAACAACCTAGTAACTCCCGAGGGAAGGAAAAGATTGATCACTCGATGAAGGATAAACCGACTAATGCAGAAGATGAACAGAAACCTGTGGAACCGAAGAAGAAGACAAGTAGAGTTATCTTTAAGGGTACTTGCTATAACTGTGGATAGGAAGGTCATCATTCTTTTGAATGTACATAGAAGAAGGTTGACCGATGAACTACTGTGATGAATGAGAACATTCAGAATGCACCTGGATCAGAGAACTTGCTACTTCGGTGAACATTTCTCGGTACAAAGGATGAACCTTGTCGGAGGAGTAACTTGTTTAGGACCCGATGCAAGACTAAAGGTAAACTTTGTGATGTTATTGTTGATAGTCGTAGTACTGATAACCTTGTTGCTAGGGACCTAGTTTAGAAACTTGGTTTGAGTAGAATTAAGCATCCTTGTCCTTATAGGCTTGGCTGGTTACAAGATGTTCATGCTTTGGAAGTTAAAGAACAATGCTTCATTGATGTTCAGATTGGCCAGTACAGGGATCTTGTGCTTTGTGACATTGTGAAGATGAATAGTTGTAATATATTGCTTGGTAGACCTTGGAAATATGATTGCAGAGCTATTTATGACTATGTCCAGAATGTGTTTACTATTGAGAAGAATGACAGGAAGTTTTCACTAATGCCTTTGATGGATACAATGCTCGGTAGGAGAAGCCTGAGTATTGGTAGCCGAGTTGAGATTGTGGATCTAGAGAAAATGAATGATCAGTATGGAGAACCGACCTATACATTATCAAGAAAATACTTGAAGAGATAGAGGAAACTGAAGTGGAAGAATTTGAAAGTAGAAAAGGTGGAGGACTTGTATGTGAAGAACCAATTTGGGATTTGTGTGTTGAATCTTGAAAGATGTTCTTCTCACATATGAACATCTTTTGGAACTTGGGGTGTTTGATGCAGGGGTGTCCAAGGTTAAGACAGGGCATTATGTGTCCTCGACGAAACCGCATGGAGTGTTAGTGTTTTGGCTGGTGTTACTCGGTTGCAGCCTTGACCAACGGTCTCGGTCATTGAAGGAAGCTCGGTCACTGAAGGAACTCGGTAGTCTCTGGTGCTCGGTGAAGTGTTACTTGGTCATGCCTGCAGTGCTCGGTTGACACTGGTGCTCGATGATGCCTGGTGTGCTTGGTTAATTTACTATCGCTCGGTAGTTCTGGCTTACTGACTGGAGTTCTGTGTGATTTGTTGAGCCGACTTGGTGAATTTATTATTGGTAGCCATTGTTATGGGCTGACATGCAAAATTAAATGTTTGTATACATTTGTAAGCCGACTTGTATGGCATTTAATTATTTGTTTTGGGGATTTAAGGGTTTCATCTTGCCGACTTGTGGCTGATGATTAGTATTTAAGGAGTGCTTGGGTAGATGTTTAGGGACACAACTTAGAGATTGTGGGGAGATCAAAGAAGTTCATGACTCGAAGACTTAGTGAGTCAGATTTGAGGTTCTGAAAGCTGAAGTTGTGGAAAAGTTCTTGATGATCTTGCATATCAAATTGTAATTTGATAGTTGTCTGTAGCAGAGCTAGGGGTTTCCATACTTGGAGACAAGGAGATTGCTTGGAGGCTTGCGAGCTCAAGTTTAGATCTGCCTTAGGGTTTCCATCAGCTTCTGATTGTCTTCAAAGCTGAACTAGCTGAGATTGTATTGGATCTGGTTGTGGATCTTGCAGAATTGTTTTTCTGATTGTAATTGGCCCTAACCTGAAAGGCCTTACAACCAGGCATGTTAATGAAAATTAGTGTTAAACAATTAATTTTTGTGGCATTGTTGAGTAATCCGATGTGTAATTTTGTTGGCTGCGAGGTTTGGTATGTCCTTAATTGGATCCACCATCCTTGACTACATCAATTTTATTCTAGCACACTACATGCTTGAGTTGAGATCACATTTTATTTATGGATGTACGATGTTTGAGACCTCATCCTTAGCATAATAGAATTATGCTCATTGATGGGATCTCGAGAGATGTGTGCTCTTGGTTTGAGACCAATCAAGCTTGCCTTGCTTCATTCTAGTTATGACTTTGAGAGTATTTTCTTGCATTATGCTTGTATTGCATTTTTTGTTTAGTGCCTTGTTGATAAAACGAGATGAGCTTGATGGTGTTTGGGTAGTGGAGTGGATTGGATCTCTATGGTAGTCTGGGATAGAAAGGGGTCTCTAGGGTAACCCTTGAAAAGTCTTAATCAAGTGAAAACTAAATAAATAAATTAGGTAAAACATATTAACGAAAATTTATTTGACTACCTGGTCATTTGAGAACATTAATTAAAGGTAAGGCTGTGTTTGGTCTTCTGAGGACATTGATAGAAGGCACAATATATGGTTGTATATGGATGTTGATCAAAGATACATACCAAGTCTGGCCATCTATAGATGTTGCTCAAAGGTTTAATACTACATGGGCCATCACTTTCCATTTAATGACACTCCATTCTTGAGTCCCTGAACCAAACCATGTTTAGTATTAAGTAGTGACCCTATGTACATGTATTATGGTATCTGCATATGAGTGACTACATTATGATTATTGTTTTGTACCATCCTTGGTTACTGTATTTGATTGACATGATTCTATGCATACATTCCTTGTATGCTTGATTACTTGTTTGGGTCGTGTGACTACCTTTGTGAGCACAGTGGGGTGGGCCTGAGAGTTCCACATGGTCAGGTGGTGTGACCAACCACTTTTGGAGACTGAAGTATATATGATGGATCTGATCAAGATATTCAGTGTGATGTGGATCACACATTCTTCCTCTATCTTTTACTTTTTATATGCTCTTGTTATGCTTTCAATTTTTGTACTTTGTTTATTTGTTGTATAGATATGCAATCAAGTGTATTTGACCTTAATTTGGTGTATGTGATACTCCCTAGTGTGGAGCTAGCATTTATTAGGTCATACAATGGTGTTGGCACTTAGAATTATTTGATTTCAACCTTCTAGGAGATAACCGTGTATTCATCTGTTGTCCCCACGTATATGTAACTACTTTTACATACATATTCAACTCTTCTACACATATGTTCAAATCTCATGCTCATTCATATTGGTAAACTGTTATATTCCTACACATTTGTAACAAAGGGAAGTTCCTCCCTGGGTATGTGTAGAAATGAGTGTTATTTTTTGTTTCCCTACATTCTCAGGAGTTTTTTCATGTATTCACTTCTTGTTTTCTATTATGTTTTGATCTAGATTAACTCACTTTTCATTTGAGCTTAAAATGAACTTAGTGCAGTACTTCCTTGAGGATTGATTTAGTCTCCTCCTTGGGGAAGCCAAGCATCGTTGGCCAGCTTAGTTTCTTGATGCTTGTGACATGTTGTTCATGCTTTCAAGATGTGATAATGGAGTGTGTCCATGTCATTCTAGTTGAGTGTGTATAGTAGTTTGGGAACCCTTGGAAGTGTTAGTAATGCTTCTGCTTGTGTTTATTTCTTAGTAATGATTGTGTATTTCTTTATTGCCTATGCAATGTCATTATGATTATACACTTATGTCTATAGTTATTGACAAAAAAAAAAAATTGGTGCATGTTTGACCCTTCATTTTGAGGGTTCCTTGGTGGGGTATTACAATACTACTCCAACTCAAGTGTGCTTAGCCATGGAGCTTCCTCCAAGGTTAAGCACACTTAGCTTGCTACCCCATTTGCAAAACCTTCAACAAGTGTTGTACCTTATGAACCATTCATTATAAATTCCCTTTAGCTCATCAATTGATAAGTAGGATATGTTTTCCATAGCAAGTCAAATTATGATATTGGTATTACGATTTAATTATGTAGTATTTGAGTCAAACTCATTGCATTTAGGTGATATGTAATGACTACTAAGTGTTCCATTAATTCTCATAAGAGATGAGTTCTTGTGAACCATAACTCATGAAACAGATATCATAAATCATTCAAAAATATCCACTCCATCAATAATGATGATTTGTACAACTTTTACATTTATGGGGTAAAAGCACAATAAGCTATCACCCTTTTACAAAGGAAGAGGCTAACAACACCAAAACTGAAAAACTTCAAGGGCATAAAAGTCACATTTCTGTTGAGAATTTGAAGATGATGTAAACTGATTAAATGTGTAAAATAGGATGAATTTTATGCCTATAATTTTTAAAAATTAATTTGAGAAAAAATTAATATTTTTTTAAATTTTTAGGTCTATTTTTCATATCCTGAAAAATACTACAAATCAAGGAGTTTACTTCCCATCAAATCATTATAAGTAAAACATTGTTTTTCCATCCAATTTCAGAATATGTTTTAGATGACATGTATATCTAGTGCAAAAAAAAAGAAAGAAGTGTTTTCGATCTATAGTTTACTCGTTATAAGTATTCAAAGTTGAACTTACCTAAAATCAACAATTTTTTTCTCTCGTCACTTTTTCCCTATCAAAACTTATCCAAAAACCAAATAAATTACATATTCTTGAAGAGGACTCTCTCCTCTAGTGTCGTATATGATTTTAATTTTTTTTTGAATTAATTTAGCATTTTTCTATATTTTATGAATCAACGTTTTCTCAAAGTTTAATATACCTACATGTAGTTTTTAGCAAATTTGTTTAACATTTTGTAGTTTAAACAATATAAAAATTATATGTCTGGAATCGTACTTCCAAGATCTAGAAAAGGGTACTTTTAGTTTTTTAACTTTTTCTATTTTGATCAGAGAAAGGAACAACATAAGTGCAAAATTCTGGTTTTTTTGTGTTTTTGGAGGTTTGGCTGCCAACATGGCATGCCACCTAGGTAGACTTGGTCGAGTCCCCCTAGGGGTCAGCCCCACTCCAACAGCCAAATAGGGTACAAATGAGGGGCTTGGGATGTTTTTTTATATTAAAAATATCATTTAGACTCGGTCGAGTCCTACTCAGCCAAGTACCACTCGGCCCAGTCTACTGAGCCACGTAGATGCCATTTGGTGCCGCATGGTGCCTACATGTACTCGGTCGAGTCTAACTAGGCTGAGTGATTTGAGTTAGCCTAAAAGGTGACACTCAGTTGTGCTTTCACCCTATGATATTATTTGATTTATATTAAAAAAAATAATTCAATTTATATTAATGAAATAATTGTGAAACTCAATAAAGAAAATATTTCATTTTATATTTTCTATTTAATATCACCTTAAACTACTCAATAGACATGAAAAAGAAACATAAATCCACATATTTTCCAAGCTTCACTCTAAATGAATGTGTGTTTTCTATATAATGATATCTTTCCTAGGCCAAAGTGAGCAAGCCTAGGTTCATAGTTAGAATCCAAAATTATGTTGTTTGGCTTTATATCCCTGTGAAGGATCTTGGCACATAATCATGATAAATTGAAAACATATATCATTCACAAACTTAATTTCAATTATAAAGTGTACAAATCTAACTTTAATATGATGATAAAGATATAATATATTTTAACAATGGAATATTTATCTTTATAATTGTTATACGCAATGAATTAGATTGATTTATGTCTAACATAAAACTATGTTCTAACCACTATTACTTGTATTTTCAAATATGAGATGACAAGTAGTTGTACTCATATTTTGTGTATCGATTTCACATGTCAAGTTAAATTGAAACAACTAATTAGATGGTAGTGAACAACATTATATTGATATTTGTTGATATTTTTTATATTCAAATAATCACGATAATATATTTCACTAATAGATCATAATATAACAAATATCTCACAACTGTTGAACTTTCTAGACTACTTCTTTACAAAGTAAATATCATTCACCACTCAATCAATTCTAACTTTTTATTTCCACTTACAAAAACACACTTTACTAATATAAGGAATTCCAATCTAGATCCCAATCAAAATATAGGGAATAAACTTTACTAATATTGCTCTAGAAGCCTCTTTTTAAAAATAAATTTTGAGAGTTGTAAGATTTGCATACAAACATTTAACAAAGTTTTGATTTGCATTTCTATTCAATTCTACTCTTAATCCAGAGTCTGGACTCTGTAACAAATCAAAGATGGAAGCTAGATTTGTTATTATGTAATGCCCAAAAATTGAGCAAAACACAACTATAATTTTTTTTTTCTAAAACCTACTGTTCAACTACAGTTGCACACACACATGCCACTACGTTTACTATAGTCCACACTAACCAGTATAAGTTTAGAATAGGACAGGTGAATTCAAAGACCCAGTTGACTAGGTTCGACCAATACTGCAAATGGGTCAAAACCCTAATGTTAACTAATGTCATTTTATTTGAGGGTGTTTGACCAACTAACTAGGGTTACCGGTGTTATAAAATGTAATCATGGAAAATTTGGATATAATTTGATCACCAAATGTTCATGATAGCCTAACCTAAGGCTAATGTTTAAACTTAATTGCTAAAGGTCTTATCCCTTTTATTGATATCCAATTCGATTACTAACCATAGGTTGACTTTATTAGATTATAAGTCTCAACTTAACTAATACCTCTCAAAGGTTAAACTAAATAAACCAAGTAAGTAGTTATACTATTCGACTATGTATTTATACTAGCCTTAATTTAAACAATCTTATTAGTCCTACCATTATTAGGCTCTTTAAACATTCGATAAGGTTTAAATAAACTAAAGGCAATTTCAATTATTAAAGTCTAATAAAAATGCAACATCTCGATTGATGTAATTAATTAATTAATCTAATAATAATGTTTACATAGACCAAACGAATCATATCCAATCAATAAAATTGAACCTCTAGGGTCTCCCGACCTTAGGGTCAATATTAAGGTTTTATTATTATTATTTTAAAAGATAGATTTATATCTAAATATTCCTCAAAATAACCTTTATTGGGACAATCCAATAAAATAAATACTCAATTCAAAATTATTGGTTATATAAATATGTCATTATTCTAAAGTCCTAATACGTGGTTTAAATAATTAATTGTATACTCACCTCCTTAACATATTATCTTAACAAGATGATAAGCTTAGTTTTGTCACTAATTATCTAATAAATTAAAATAACAATTAAATCTAGGCTTCTAGATTATTCTAGACTTGGATGACAACAAAAGCAACTAATAATTAATTATTAACTTAAAGTCCAAAAGGAATACTTCTACAAGTTTCTACAAATTTAGTCAATAATTTCAACTAAAAATTAATACACATAATAATTTGGAATCCAAATTACTAAACTAATTGACTAAACCTAATCTCTTTACATTACCATTTCCCCTATAAATACGCCCTAGTCCTTTATAAAACTAACATAAGGATTATTCCTTATTTTTTATTATATACATTTTTTAATGTTGATGTTATATTAATTTTTGAAATCTAAATTTATTTCTGTTTATTATTTTATCTTTTTTTTTTTCTCTAACCCCAAACCCTATGATTGGTTTTCCTACAGGTTGGGCCGAGGAAAGAGGGCACACCATTGGGCAAGGCACCCATGGCGGCCTCACCACAGTTGGTGACAGCTACAACAATGACACCACCGTTGTGGTGGGCGGCCCAAGCACACAAAGGGAGTCGGTGAGTGGTGCTCCATCGCACCCCCATCCCATTGTGGCAATATAGTGGGTGGGGACAGGATGGTCGTGACCATACCGCCCTCCCCATTGTGTCCCACAGTGGGGCGGAGCTGCTGTGAGCGGTCACCCACCAGGACCGTCGGGTAGGGCTTTGCCCCGACCTCCCCTTCATGTTTCGATACATTTTTAAAATTTTTTTTGCCTAAACAAATTTTAATACATGTTTATTTTATTATTACGTTTTAATAAATATAAAAGGGGGCAAGGGGATATATATATATATATATATATATATATATATATATATATATATATATATATATATATATATATATATATATATATATATATATATATATATATATATTTGTATATGTAAGAAGAAACTTAATGGTTGGATTAATATTTATAAATATATTTATATATTATTAGCTTAATATATAAGTGTATAATTATATAAATATCAACCCAAAGAATCTTAAACTAAAGCCAAGATCTCATGGCTAAATCATGTTGGTGCAACTATTATGTTTTTAAACAAAATAAATCACAAGTAAATATATATAAGTTATATGCTTATATTTTTATATATATTAAATCAATTCCTAGTTAAGGCTATAGGTAGGATAGGGTGATTTGATGTCCTATATATATCAAATCTAGCCTTATCTAATTTATAGTACCGACTTAACATATTTTTAAAAAAGTTAGTACAATTATAATTTAAAATCAAGGAAATAACCTTTAAATCGTCTTAAATGGAATTATAACATGTTATTTACTATATTTTTTTGAACAACTAATATAAGACTTAAAATTGAAATTTACATAAGGGAAAGGGTATAACAAAACAATAACAAGAGATATAATGAACCTTTCTTCCTTATTTTATTCATCTAGCAATAATCCATATTACAATATCTTTAAAGTTTTACAACTCCAATATTTAACCAAAGAATTACAAGGGGGAGATCAAAATTTTCCCATAAAGAAACTTTTAAAGGTGCAAATCATGATATCAAGTCCTCCATAGTTTAGCAAGGTCATATATGAGCTCCATCAAATCCTACAAATAAACCGTAGGTTGACCATGGAGGCTCACCTCCCAACCTAGGCCTTTTTAGGTCACCCATGAGCTAGGGGTTTCAAAAACCAATAGGTGACAAGATACAACATAAACAAGAAGACACAACCATTAAAACTCTCATCCAAGGTTTACTAGGTCACAAAATAAGACCTAAATCTAGGGGTGAAGAGAGCTCACACATGTGGAGATAGCCAACCTAAATAATTGCAATACATGGAATAGGCCACACATGGACACTCATTCCATTATTACAAAACTTACATATAAACAACCATGTCTACAAGCCATCAAACTTCTCCTTATTACCCCAAATTCCCTTGGCATGGTTGGCATCATGAGGACTTTCCCACCCATTTACATCCCTCCACACATGGGAGACTCTACACATCATGGAAACCTCTAAACCTTCACCCCATCAAGGTTACTCTTCCCTCCCAAGGGTGAGTGTGCCTTGATGAATCCCACAAAATAATCAACACAAAATAAAAACAAGACTAACAACAACTCCATGGAAACCCATGGAGTTTGAACATAAAACAATAAACTCCATTAAAGCATGTAAAGCTTTTCAAATGCATAGAATATTTACACTATAATGAAATTAAGAATTCCAACCTTAAGTCCAAGCTCAAGGTGAAAAAGAAGGATTTGAGAAGCTCTCTCCCTTTATGTCTTTTTCCTCCTCCAAAACTAGGTGTCTATAAGAGTACAGAGTGGGTGAACAACCTTCACTTTCCTCCCAATACACATAAACTTAATTCTTACTCATTCTGCATATTGATATATCCTAACATGTATATCCATCACAATACATCATTAAATTGAACCATATAGATAAACTGCATAACTAATCATAGGGTATCACCTGAATAAGTTCACAATAAATCATGATGTATAATAACATGATACGAGATCTTACAGATCCTCAAAAATAACATATGTTTCAAAGTTTTCAAGAGTCTCAAATAGTATCAATTGAAAACATAACTAGGGAAATATGGTGCTAAGCTATGATGGGCTGGGGTAGGCCTCACATCACGCTTGCCAATGTTGTGATGGGAAATCTTGACAAGATTGCGGCACAACAAGCATCTTTGCTACTCAACTTCAAAAATGATTTTAAATTGTTGGAGAAGAAGCTCAGATAGATATGTCATTCTCTGCAATCTCTAGACGAGAAAAGTGGGCATGATGATGATGTAAAAGAATGGTTGGCAGAAGTGAGGAACATTGCTTTTGATGCACAAGATATAATTGATGAGTGTTCTATTGAGAATTTGTATACAAATATCAGTCAATTGTGTCAATGAAATTTTAAACAACTAGTCTTTCGATATAAGATGAGGAAGAGGATTAAAGACCTCAAGGATAGGATTAGCTCTATGATTCAAGAGGTGCAAGAGCTCAAGCTTTTCCATTATGTTTTCCACATAAATCAGATCTCAACTAGTACATCTAAAAGAGAAAGAGGAGCAGAGTCGAGAAGATGAAGTATCTTGAAGAAAGATTTACCATCAGTGAGCTTAGAGCACAAGGTGGAGGAAATTTTGAGGTTGTTAGAGAACCCTATTGTTGGAGTTGTTGGGGTTGTGGGAATGGGTGGGCTGGGTAAAACATTCCTTCTGTAGCATGTCTATGACAGATCAAAACTAAGGTATGAGTTCTCTATTTGGATTTATGTTTCACAAACTTATTCTATTAGAAGTATGCAATGTGACCTGGCCTTCTAAATTAATTTACAAATAGAATCTAGTGTAAGTGATTGGCTAGCTGTTGAATTGATTTATATAAAATTAGAGGGCACAAGATGTTTTATTGTTCTAGATGATGTGTGGAGGATTAGTGTACAAGGTAATTTGATTTCAAGACTTGGGCTTCCCAGTGGTTCTAATAAAATAGTGATTACCACCAGAAGTAGAGATGTTGGTGCAAACATGAATGCTCATATCTATGAGATGCAACACTTGTCCAGACATGATAGTTGGAATCTATTTTGCCTCTTTTCCTTCCCAGATCGTGAGGAAAATAGGCCCCCTCAGCATCTGGAGAGCTTAGTTCATCAAGTTGTAGAGGAATGTGGGAGGTTGCCACTAGCCCGTAAGGCAGTTGCAACATCCATGACCGAGTATGCCCTCACACCAGGATGGGAGTCCAAATTGAGGCAATTAAAATGGGTAGGAAATGGAGAGGAATCCACCATGAAGATTCTAAACCTAAGTTACGACTCTCTTCCTCCCCACCTGAAATCTATCTTTGCTTATTTTTCTTTCTTTTCAGAAGACACCCATTTCTCTTTTTCTACCACTAAAATTGAGGAAGCTATATATCAGGACTATTGGATATATTTATGGATTGCTGAAGGATTTATTCCACAATCAAAAGAGAGAGAGAGAGAGAGAGAGAGAGAGAGAGAGAGAGAGAGAGAGAGAGAGAGAGAGAGAGAGAGAGAGAGAGAGAGAGAGAGAGAGTGTAGTGGGAGATTGGGTTAAATTATTTACATCAACTGGAAAATTTATGTTTGATGGAAATACAGAGTTTCAGCTTGTTACACTATACATGACTTGTTGCTTGATTTGGTTGTAAATATATGTAAAGAACATGAGTGTGAATTTGATCTTCCCTTCAAAGAAACAAATTGTCACATGTTATTATTAGCTAAAAGGGGTATAACTACTACTGAGATTTCAAAAATCCCTCTTCGTTGTCAGCAATCTCTCCGCACACTCTCATTCTCTCAGAACCCCAACATTACAAGTATTCTACAACACTTGTTTGATCATCTCATAGTACTCTGAGTTATTGACTTTAGCCGCACTGCCATTTCTGCATTGCCAAAATGTATTGGGAAATTGAAACTTCTCAAGGTCTTAAATTTGTCTCACACAATGATCAGGGAAGTGCCAAGATGTATAAGAAGACTTAAGAGTCTTTAGTTTCTTGATGTTTCCTATTGTAGAAGCCTGCAATGTGTGCCCAAATGGATAGGTGAGCTCAAATGTCTTTTCCTTCTCAATGTAAAAGGTTGCTCACCAGAGTTAACTCAAAGTCATATGCCCAAGGGGATATCAAAGCTATTGAGTCTGAGGACACTAAGATTAGATTTCTTCCCATTGTCTATTGAAGAGTATGAATTCTTAAATGTTAAAGATGTTGGCAATTTGATCAATATCCAAGAAATAAGGTTTTGGTTAGAAGAGGTAGGGGGGTTGAGAAGTGTAGAAGAAGGTATCCTTGAGCATCTGGTCAAAGTGAGAATTCTGGCAGTAGAGAATGGCATTCCTGGAATGCATGGCGATGTAGGGGACTCCACTCTTCCAGCATTACCAGAGAAAATGAATGTTATGAAAGATCTTGAACAACTTTATCTTGTGCATTTCTTTATGCCAAGTTGGATATGTGGAATGGAGAATCTAAAAGAACTTCTATTGGTGGGTTGCATTGATTACCCCTCTCTGCAAAAGTTGCCCAACTTACAAACATTGTTTATGTTTGGTAATTCGAAATGCATAGAATTGCCAAATTTTTTTGGAGAGAGTGGGGGATTTCCTAAGCTAGTTAGGCTGGGCATTAGGGGCTTTTCTATTTTAGAGAAGCTTCCAGTATTGGAGGATGGAGCGATGCAACATCTCAAAGGAGTGGTCATAAATAGTTGTCCGCGGGTGAAGAAATTTGCAGAGTGTCACAACCCGTTTTTAAAAAAAAACCATATTAGTTGTATCCTAAGATTTAGAGGATGAGCTGGAAGTGGAAAATTATTCACCCAACAAAGAAATAATTATGGCAGACAAGAATTTTATAATGACTCTTAATTTCCTCCTAAACTAGCGGCATGGAAGCCTTATTTACACATGTATCTAGAGAAGAATGAGAAGTTAGGGGAGGAATAAAGGGATAGATAACATGCATTCAAATCCCCGGTATGAGTTGAGTGCTTGTTAGTCTCGGTGTAATAGTTGTGTTAAAATTTTAATTGGCATTCATTGCATTCTTATCGTGCCAAAAACATAACTAGATATGTGGATTAGGTATTAAAAGTAGAGCCTACAACCTAGAGACGGGAGTCGAGTCCGGTGCTGGTAGGAGATAGATATGGCATAATTTCCATTCTCTGCGACACCACTCCCCAATTCATTCTTTAATGGAGGATGAAGACATGGTATTGAGTATTTTTTAAAGTCATGTGGTATTGGACAATGGTATTTTAATGGTGACATTGTCGAAACCAGGAGGATGCATGATCAACATTCAATATGGAGGTATAAACAACTTAATGGAGACTCTCAATTTGGAAACATAGAGGGTATTGGGATCTCAATTGGAATGAACCAGGAGGTACACTAAAATATGATTTGATGGATATTATTAATGATCACCTTCTCTACAATCTTCTGCTCTGATCAGTGTCTTCACAAATCAAAAGTGGAATATTAAGCTTCCTCTGTTACAGAAAGGTAAGGAAGGAAAATAAAAAGAAGTCTCAGCTTTGGAATGATCTTGGTCTTAGCTCAGCAAATCTAGTCAAGGCGTGTTATCAGGTTCCCTTTTCTTTTTGAAATTTTCTAAAAGGCCTTGTTGAATTTATGTATTTCTCCCGTGGATTTGGATTTAGATATGTGTTAAGGATCTAACTTTATTAAGAATATATTTATTTTCATTGCCTGTGTTAATCTTGTTAAGATGTAAATAGGGTAAAATGTTTTGTTTCCTAATTGAATTCTATATTGCTTTGCTATTTCTTTGGGGTTTTTCTCAATGCTTATTAGTTCTTGCCTACGGCAGGTAAACTTATGCAATCGATTCTTTCTAACTTTTTCATTTGACTAGTCAACTAATCTTTTAATCAACCAATCAACTTTCTAGATTTTTTAGCCTATTTCTATTTTGCAAAGTTTGATAATTTTCACACATTTTAAGAATTTAAATAATATTAATTACTGACAATTTTATTGGCTGTGAGGGAAAAAGGCAATGAGAAAAAATAATTTTGTTTGAAAAAATCAATAAAATTTTAAGTTGGCACCTGTAACATGCCCCGCCGACAATAGAATAGAGGGCCCACAATAATAAGCTCCTGGGCATGGAACAACTTGTGCCGCTTTTTCTGATGGATCAATAGGAACTACACTCTATGCTGTTGTAGGATATGAAACAACTGTCCTGCCACTACCCTGTTTTGTCTAAGATCATGAAAATTGAAATCAATATTCATCTTATTTATTTTTTTCATATTTGTAGCAGAAGTACTGTTGAAACTTGATTTCAAATTTGAAAATGGTACTATTTGAAACTATTTTTTTTTAGTTTTTGATGTCTTAAAATAGATGATTTTTTTAAATAAGATTTTTATTTTATAAAATCATATAAACATTTATATTTGATTTTTGTTTGACATTTTCAAAACTCATTTTTTATATTTATTGTTATTATGTGGTGATGGAGTCAAAATATCATAGATGCATCTTTGACATTTAAGACAATTTAAGGAAATAAAAAAGAAAAAAACTATTTCATAGATGAAAAATATTTTTTCCCGACATGTATAAATGAATTATAAAAGCTAATAAATAGAATCGTAAAGTTTGTTACAACATCTAGTAGAAAGTGTAAATAAATACATAAATAAAGTTTGTGTTTTGATGTCACAATCTTTTCGAATCTATGTTTTGCTTTCATATTATATTGTGCAATAAAATGAAAATCAAAACATTGATTTTACACTCTATTTGGCATAGAGGTGCTCATATGAGCAAGCAAGCTTTAGTTTGCATTAAATACCACTTTTAACATACAAGGATTTTTCTATTAGATCCATACTAATGGATTCATTGAATCCAATCTTTTTAATTCTTCAACAAATTATAGCAAACAATTTTATTTTATTTTTTAACAAAAAATATGCCTCTACCTTATCCTATGTCAATTATGTCACATTTTTTAATAGTTGAATTAACAATCACTTACATTAACAACAACATTTTAGTTAATAAATTTTAAATTTCTAATATCAATTTTATTTTCCAATTGATTTTACTATTGTCTAGTATATTGATTATATTTTTAATTTTTATTTAGAAATTTTAAAAAGTTTCACAATTAGTTCTTAATTAATTATTTATTAATTTAATAAACTTAAGTTTTTATTATTAATTTTTTTGAACTATTATTTTTATTAATATTTTAATTTTATATATTTTCACTTTACATTTACTAAACATTCAATCACAAAATTTTAGGCACTCATTATAAAGATATTGCTAAACTCACAGCAAACTAGCTAATTTTTTCTATCCACACTGTCCTATATGCAATCTCAATCCACTTAATCTACGCCTACAAGCATTACACAATAGGAAGGAACTTTGACACTTGTGTACCTTGTTAATTTAGCGAAATCTTAATCTTGGGGCTCATTTTCAATATCGCCATTCTATGTGAATCAAGTGCTCTGGTCACCTTCAATTTTTGGCAGATGCAGCCTATGCGATATGATCTCTATGTAAACTTATGTGTTTATGAACCACAGTTCTACTTTTACCCCCACCGATTTAATAGCATTAGATTTGTTGACTGAGTTCCACTTTGGTTTGTAGGAAGGCTCAAAGCTTTAGGTTTATGGCATGTCTTGGGAATGTTAGGCGAATACTAAACTGTCGGTTATTGGTATCATGTCTATTGAGTTTTGTGATTTTCTCTTTTACCGTTTGGGCTTTTTCTCTGCTAAACATATCTTATCTTTGTTGCCTACCCCACATTTAGTATGTGGGTTAATTCAATTGTTTCCCTAAATAATTAAATCTTTCATTGGGTGTTGTATTTGTACACTTAATTAGTACTAAATGTCTAGTCTCTTACAATCGTGTTTCTCACGCCAATTCGATATGATCTCGTTCGGTTCTCTCCATGTTAATTAGATCTTTAATTTTTAATTTCCTTGTCAATAGTTGCGTTAGGCGTCATTTTGGAAATTGTGAACTTAGTTATTTGGGACTGTAATGTTGTTTTGGTATTTCTTAGTTTTAAAGTGTGAATAATGACCACACATGTTCCTAGTTCTAGTAATCGAATTTACAGGGTTTAAAAAAACAAACAAATATCTCATTAAAAGAGAAATTCTTCCTGATTTGAATGAAAATGACTTTTCCATCAAGAATTACAGAGCCAATGATCTAGCTTTGGGCTTTTAGAAAATTGTAAATGTTTAGCATAAATTTAATGCCACTCAATACCCTAGGTAATGTCAAAATCCTCAAAATAATTCATAGTTTTTGTGTGCTTTCCAAGACCTCTTCTTCCACCAAACAATTAAATTTGGTACCAAGAGAAATTGAGTAGAGATTTTTAAGCATGATATACTTCCTTGAAATACAATTTTATAAATAGTTATTTACCTTTGATGATCATTGGGTGGAAATATTGAATAAATTATGATCACTATTGGAATTGTATTTCTTAATTTAGGAAATAATTACCACAACCTTGATTCGCTCTTAGAAATTAGGCATTCTTAACTTTCAGGTAGGAAAATACTTTTGATAAGTTTGGTAAGATAAAAACCTTAATAAATTTCCCAACTGGAATTTCCTTATACTGAATACAGATGAATGATTATTATATAACAATATGACTTAAAGAAACCAGGAACTAGCTCGTAAAAATGAACATCTTGCTTTTTGATCTAATAAGATATATTATTTAGAAATCTTAATAATCATATGTGGTTTTGAGACAATTGTTACTAAATAATGATTTCTACAGCTGATGTCTTGGAACTTTGAAGAAAGATCAAATTTTTCATTTGAGCATCAACTTATTTATCTTCTTATAATAGTAAGAAAAAGAGGCTATAATTCATTGTGAATTTGAGATGTGTAACTTTTGAGAGTAAAGAGCTTATAAGAAGATGTTTGATCTTCTAGATGTAGAACTACATTGCATAGAATGAGAATGTTTGACTTCATGAAAAAGTCTATTAAAGTATGGTGGTATCCTCTTATTTAGTATCGTCAACATTTGTTTCCTTTTGATTGACATGGAATCAGTTTTATTTATGATGTATTATTTCAGTAAGCCATGATAATGATGTGTTTGGAAATTGAATGAGGATGTATCAAGTAGCACATATTCCATTACTCCTTAGTTTTACTTTGTTAGATTACTTCTAGCTGCGCTGGGTATCCTTCATGTCAGGAAGGATTCCAGGGAAGTGTTAAAGATTAATGGTAGGGTGGAAACACACTCCTACAATATTCTCACCCTTGCTGAATTTTGTGAACAAGTTACTTCAGTTTCTTACATGAAGGACTTTCTTTTTCAAGTGTTACGCAATTCTGTATTCGACATTGTGGTATTTGGTAAATTTTGTTGTTTACTTTTATCGTTAATATGGAAGTACATATTTTGATTTAAACCTTATATTTTATTGATGTGATTCGATAGTTGGTGTGAAAATCTGTTAGGTTGTTACCCAGACATGATAGCTTGTACTTGTTTGAAGTTGATATGACATCTCTTATCATGGTTTCTTTAGGACACGCGACAGATGGTCGACTTTCCTCTTATCTTTGGACAAAGGTATGTTTTAGCATCTTGACAATTCTAGTCTTAATTGTATTTCTTCCATTCCTATATTGTAGGGAATTGAGTAGTATCATGTCAACCTATGCATTCAACTATTAAATTTTTGACTAGCTTCCTAATATTGTGGGGTTTATTGATGTGGGTTTTTGTGTTGAAACCTCGGTCTTTACACAGAGGGATGGGAGCGGTTGACAAGACTAAAGCAGATAGAGATAGGGCAGGCATGTGATGAGTTGGAGGAGAGGTTGAAGGAAGGTGGGGAAGATTGGAGAAAACAGTCAATAACCCCATATCGATATCATCCTCATCTGATGTAACGTGGACTTGCAACAACTCTGTAGACAGATGGCATGTGATCCTTTATTTTTTCCCCTATTTCAAATTCATCTAAGAAATTGTATATAATTGTTTTTAATTTTGAATGGGTTTGTTTTTCAATGGATGTTGTAGATCATTTATTTAATTTATTAGGCAATAGGCTATATAGTGTGAGGTTTCATTCTGAAACCTGTCTCATGCTGGGAAACTAGTCCCTTATGTTAAACGTCTCCAGAATACAAGCTGAAAATTGAACGCATGATTATATTTCTTGAAAATATATATTTGTTGAGGATAAATATAGTCCCTTATGTTAAACGTCTCCAGAATACAAGCTGAAAATTGAACGCATGATTATATTTCTTGAAAATCTATATTTGTTGAGGGATGGGAGCGGTTGACAAGACTAAAGTAGATAGAGATAGGGTAGGCATGTGATGAGTTGGAGGAGAGGTTGAAGGAAGGTGGGGAAGATTGGAGAAAACAATCAATAACCCCATATCGATATCATCCTCATCTGATGTAACGTGGACTTGCAACAACTCTGTAGACAGATGGCATGTGATCCTTTATTTTTTCCCCTATTTCAAATTCATCTAAGAAATTGTATATAATTGTTTTTAATTTTGAATGGGTTTGTTTTTCAATGGATGTTGTAGATCATTTATTTAATTTATTAGGCAATAGGCTATATAGTGTGAGGTTTCATTCTGAAACCTGTCTCATGCTGGGAAACTAGTCCCTTATGTTAAACGTCTCCAGAATACAAGCTGAAAATTGAACGCATGATTATATTTCTTGAAAATCTATATTTGTTGAGGATAAATATCTTTGTTGAAAGGCATTCAAATCAAATCTACATATCAAATCACATTTCATTAAGCAAAAAAATCACAAATCAATTTTTTTTAAATGTTGCAAATCAAATCACATTTCATGTCAATGGGCCCTTGGTCTGCTGGTGAAGTTGAATGGCTCACAACGAGCTGACCAGGGATCAAGTCTTGTCAAGTGCAAAGCTCTGACATCATAAGGGATGAGGCTGGGATTGTGCCCCAGGCAAATTAACCCTCCAACAAAAAAAATAATCACATTTCATTAAGCGATCAAACTACAAATAAAATTTTGTTTCAAATGCTGCAAACATCTAGTCTTTGACTAAATAAATTTATACTTCTAGACTTAGTTTATGTCTTGCAAGTTGAGCTTGCCTCCTTTTATTAAGGTTGTGGATTCCCCATAATGTAATGTTAGCCTGGATCAGATTGCAATGAAGGCCTCTGAACCTCCTCCATCACAGGTATGTTCACTCTCATTAGAATTAATAGAGTTTATGATGAATTCAAATAATTGGTTGTCTTATATGATTGATAGCGAGTTGGGATTTTGTTGGTGTTCCATTTTGACTGATGTTGAGTTGGCTCTTTATCGCATCACCTTGCAAACAATTGGTATGCATGTATTTATTGATTTTGGGTTAGTTTTAGTAGGAATGTGAATTTAGGAACCCATTGATTTATTATTGAGATTCTGGATGTTTATATAGCCTTCCTAAAAGCACCATTTACTTCTTGTGCACATAATGCCTCTCTCTTATTAATGAATTTGAAAGACTATTATTTTGGATGTTCAGGAAAAGACAATGTTTTAGTTTTTGGATCAATGTGGGTTGGTTATTTGAATTCTGAGAGAGTTTTTTTGGTCATTATTGTGACATTTCATAATGCTTGCTAATGTTTCTAGATCGTGTCCTATTTGTGTTGCTAGATTGCATTGATTTTTGTCATTGCATTAAAAGATTTTTTTGGAAGTGTGTTAGTTTTCTTAATGTTCTTGGCCGACATGATGGTGCAACGTGTTGTGATGGATCATGGCATAATTTTTGGAGCTAGAGCATGTTTGAGGATGATGATTTGGATCCTTCCTATGTCCTAGCTAACATATTTTGGATCGCATTAGTGATTTTATTGTATTTGATTAAATATTTGTAATTGAGGTGTTAAGGTTTATCTAACCTTGTTTATCTCTACAAGGTTGATGAATTGTATAATTTTGATATCCATTTATAGATAGAGGATATGCATGTGAGTGAGAGATTGTGTGAAGAGGTATGAGTGGAATCTATAATTGAGGCAGAGATTAGATGTATTATGTACTTCATTGGAACTATATTGGTATGATGAAGATGTTATCAGTCAGTTCATAATTTGTGGATTTTAGTCCATAGTGGATTTTTGTCCATCTACTTGTTGTAAGGAAGTGAGCCTTCCTTTGGGTTGTATCCCTTGTTGTATTTGAGTAGTGAGCTCTAGGCAATGCGTCTGAATGCATGTGCTTTCCCCTTGTAATATTCGTAACAGGGTATAGTGCTTTTAACATATTACAATATCTTGTGGTTTTGATCTCCACTGTGGTTTTTACCCTAACTGGGTTTCCACATCAAAAACCTTGTGTTATTGTGTTATGTGATAGTTAATGTGTTGTTTTATTTGGTTTAATGCTCATCATTTAGATTTGATATTTAAGGTTAAGGGTTGGTTGAGATTTTGTGTTTTGTGACAAAACTGATTCACCCCCCCCCCCCACCTCTCAGTTGTGTGGTGTTGTTGTATTTCCATTAGTCCAATCCTGTTAGAGCTTGGGGGATATCTCTGAACATATGCTAAATTCTATATTCTACTAGAATTCTCATTAATTAGTGAAGTTTTTATTATCTACTACATATTGGTGAAGAATGAATGAAGTGGATAATTGGTGATATCTTGAGCTAAGACTACTTTGTGATCAAAAGTTCCAACCCACAAGCAAGGGCCAGTTGTGGTACTGTAATCCTCTTTATAGTTAGATAGTTAATTTAGCATTACTTAAGTTATTCATTACTTGGATAGATTAGTTGTTATATTTATCTTCTTCAATTAGATAGATACAATCTATAAATGATAGTAGCACTATAGGACTGTGAACTAAATTTGTAGCATAATTATAATATAGCACCACCACTATTGGGTCACTTACAAGGTACCCATAGCCACTATTGTGCAAATAGGGTTATTTCCAATAGTGTTCATTTTTTGACTAATTGCTTGAATTTAGTTAGTTCCCTTTATGCAATTGATAGCTAGCTAGAGAGTCGTTCATTGCACATGTAGTGTTGGTATCATCCAAGAGGATACATCCATAGTTGATAATTAAATAAATCTCTCTAGAACAATAGGTTACTTACTATGGGATTTGTTGGTTTTTTAAGCATATACATTGAGTTGCCTGCATCAACCTATTGTACTTAGGAAGAGGTAGTCAAGTGTCATAGTTAAAAATTACAATCTTTTTAGGAGTTTTTTGTTGTTCTGAAATAGTTTTAAAAAATAAAGACCCGAGTTCTCTCATTTCTAATGCCACTACTTAATTTAAATATACCATTTCATTTTTCTTATTTAAGAGGCATAAATCCTCATTAAAATATGTTCTCAAAATGATTTTTCAACGACCCAACATGATATGCAACAATTGTTACAAACTTGACTATTAGAATAACAAAGATTTTGATTCATTTTAAATAGTCATTTCATCTCATTAGGGAATGTGAATCTATTGTCTTCAATTTGCAACTCCATTCTATTTTCATAATTTCTTTATGATAAATATTATGTTTTGGAGAATCTAACTTATGTTGGCAACTTGAAAAATGAATTTTATCATAACTTTTTGTCAAATTCTCAAAATCGCCTAAAAATGAAATAGGATCTGCGAAATGATATCTGAGAAAATCTATGAGGTCATTTCATTCCAGCTCTAATAAATCTCTAAAAATATTTGTTTACATAAATTACCAATGAAAATAAATATAATTAGCTTCTCTCAAATAGTGAATAATATGAGCCAAAATTTTATCTCATTTGTTGGGATACCATCACAAACATCCTTATAAAATAATTTTATCCCAGTCTTCATGAATTTTGTGAAATAATTATTTTCATGAAACTACCTATAGAGCTTTCAAATTATGTTAAGCCAAAATCTTCAATGTTGCAATTTTGAATAAATATGAACCTTCCTAAAGTAGATGGATGCTAAGTACACAAGAACAAACCAAAATTAATTGAAAATAAACTTCACTTTTTTTGTTGATGTGTGATTACCTATGGACATGAATGCTGCTATATCACTATTAGATAAAATTACCAATTATTCTAACAATAATCTAAGGATTGTAGACAATTGAATTCAAGGAACCACTTCAAAAATTATAGACATGTGAATTTAGGGATCCAATTGATTATTGTTGACATGTCGAATGAGAGCATAAGTTAAGAAAATGTTGATAGCTAAATTATTTAAAATCATCAAGGATTTTTTGTTAATGGAAAATGTTTGTTTGTTAAATGCTTCTATATCAACAAGTTTACAATAAATGTGATGAATAAAATATGTTTGATATATTAACATTGTGGCTTATTCATGTCAAATTCACCAAGATTTGAAGAAATAAATTGTTTAACCATAAACCCTAGGATATTCGATATGCTCTACATTATGATATGGATCTTATCTTCTAATAAATAATGTAAACAATAAAAATTTAAATCAATAAGAGATAAAATTGAAAGAAATTGTTTAGCACTAAATAAATGAGAGGGAATCGCTAAGTTGTTGGTGTGATATACACTTTGACTTTATTAACCAAGAGTTTTGATGTGATTGATGAGTAGAATATTATATCTAGATCTAGATTTGATATTTGAGCATTGTGGTAGAAATGTTCATAGATTTTTGTTGCATGGGACATGAGTATATCATAAGACTTAATCCTACACAAGACCAAGCCATGTGATCTAGTCCAAATTGGTGCACCTTGTATATGATTAGTGTAACCTTTTAATTTTGTGTGTTTGTCTTCTATACATGTCACTATGAAAGTGAATTTTTTTTAAGACAAGAGAAGACTATAAACTTTCTCAATTCTAATTAGTCCCTTTAGGAGTTATATAAAGCTACATTAAACAAACAATATTATGATTTTGATGCAAATTTTGTAGTTCAAACTAAAATTGATGCAACTACAACTAAATATTGCTCGAATGTCCATAAAATACATGTTCTTAGACATTTAGTTTGAGATTTTCTACATGTGGGTTGATGGGTTAACAATTGCATTCTAAGAAAAAGTAACTAGAGTGAAATTCAAAATTGAAAAATTTAAAATGAGTAGACCATGCCAAACAACATGAAGGATGATTGATAAAGGTTGAATTGATCTATAGTAGAAATTGGTAATGAGTTCAAGATGATTGTCAATTTGTGCACCAAATGGGCTAAGGGATAAATGAGTGTTATAATTGTGTATTAAAAATAATATAGAATGCAACATAAAATGAAGGTGTAAGAATGCAAGGTATGAACATTTTACCCTACAATAATGAAAGTCACCACTAATAACTTTAAGGTTGAAGTAACAAAATGAAAATATCCTTCAATGCTCAATTCACTCCAATAAACCCCTAAAGTAAATATAGAAATCATTTTAAGACTAATATTGATAAGCTTTATTAGTCATTTCTTTGAATTAAATTTCAACATATATATTTCAAGACATTTAAGTTGGTAAGAATTTTTTAATTTAAAAAAAATAAATAATTTTCATCAATGTTTTATTTGGGCTAATCCTAGATGCCATGTCCTAATTAAAACAAAGGTTATTCAACCAAATCAATTGTTATAAATTGAAACTAAGTTTTGGATTTTTTTTTATAATTACATTTTTTATAATTTGCTATCTCATTTTTTTTTATGATTCAAAAAATTAAGAAATGACTTATTCCACAACTACATTGAGTTTTGAATTCTAAGAACCTAATTTGCAATCAATTTGAATCACTTAAATATATTTTGATTTTATAACAAACACCAACTAATTTAATCATGAATTCACAAGATTTTAAACACAACATTATTTCACAAGCTAAGACTTACACTTTCAGCAAGTTCATTTAAATCTAACATATTTAATCTATAAAGATTCTTTATAAATATTTAGAAATTTAAAATTTTATTTTAATTACAAATAATTTAATTTATAATCTTTTTTACATATTTCATTAATGTATAATTATTTCTAACATATTTCTATAATTTGATATACAATTAAAAATGTTATTAAGTAGCAGCAACAAAAATAAAAAATACAAATGGCTCTGCGATATTTCGCATTCGCATCTAACCATGAAAAATGGGCAAGGCAAAACTGGTTCTTTAGACAGACAAAGTATGAGCTCGAAAACATTGCGGTTCACTTGAGGAACAGGGCTCCCCCTCTTCAGATTTTAGAGAATGAAGAATGGACAATGGTGAAATCAAGAAAGGCAATAAGGGCAGAGAGAAGAGGGTCAAACCCTAATAGTAACAAGGATGGAAGGAACCCAAATTCATGGGTGATTCAACCAGTGGGAAAGAATAACAAGTTTGATATATTGCATAACATCGAGGAGGGTTCTCCAAAACTAGTTCCTCATAAAAGACCATTCTAAGAGAAAGCAAGAAATCCCTAATACATTATTTCTCAGGACAGAAGCTCCCGACAAAATACAAGGATTTCTAGTGAGAGGATGAAGGAAAACTCTAATACTCAACAATGATAGGAAGCGAGAAGGAATTACCAAAAAAGGAGATAACAAATAAATTGATAGTAGAATGTAGAGATGGAGTAGTAGAAGAGTCGCAAAATTTTTGTCAAAAATGCGGCACCCTTGCCAGATGGAAGGGTTTTAGAATCCCAATAGAGCTAATAGCTGGATGGTTCCAGAAGGCTTTTAAATAGGTAAACATTATGATTTTATTAGAAAAATTTTTATATATTGCTTGTTTAGTAAATTTGAAGAATAGGTTTTTAAAAGAAGAATCGCCTTGATATAAAGGTTATGATTTTAAATTTCTAGATTGGCAACCCAATTTTAATCCTAAAAACTTAGAAATTTTCAAAATAGAAAGAGAAATGTTGCTTCTGAATTTATCAATAGAATTAGTAAATAAAGAAATTATTAAGAAAATAGGTAATAAGATGGGGATTTATGTAGGTATGCAAGAAGGAAAATTCATGAAATTAGATATCATTATGGTTGTTAAAATAGTCATAAACATAAAAAATTTAAAACCATTGGAGGTTAGGATAAAAGAATCCTCCTACCTAATTCACCCGGAAATCTTTAAATGCCCTCTGTGGGAGGTGGAACCTTGTCAGAGGAGTAATTTGTTCAGAACTCGGTGCAAGTCAGGAGGTAAACTTTGTAATGTGATTGTGGATAGTGGTAGTACTGATAACCTTGTAGCTGAGGAGATGGTTCAAAAACTTGGTTTGAAGAGGATGAGACATCCTTATCCTTATAGGATTGGCTGGTTGCAAGATGTTCATGCTCTAGAAGTGAGGGAGCAATGTCTTGTTGATTTTCAGATTGGCCAGTATAAGGATCAAGTGTTGTGTGATATTGTGGAGATGAATAGTTGTCACATATTGCTCAGTAGACCTTGGCAGTATGATTACAGAGCTATGTATGACTATGTCAAGAATGTATTTATTGTTGAGAAGAATGACATGAAGCTTTCCCTGATGCCTTTGTTGGATACAACACTTAGTAGGAGAAAACCTAAGCTTTGGTAGCTGAGATGAGTTGAAGAATTATGAAAGGACTGATCAGTATGGAGAACAAACCTATGTGTTATCAAGAAAAGACTTGAAAAGACAAAGGAATCAGAAGTGGAAGAGTATGCAAGATGAAGACTTGAAGGGCTTGTATGTGAAGAACCAGTTCGGGGTTTATGTGTTGAATCCCGGAAGATGTTCTTCTAGCCTATGAGAACATCTTTTCGAACCTGGGGTGTCTGATGCAGTGGCATTCTTGGGTATTTAGAAAATCTCCATGGTGATGTGTTAAAGTGGCTCTGTGTTATTCGGATTGCAGCTTTAACCGACGATCTCGGTTATTGAAGAGGCTTTGTTGGTAAAGGAACTCATTAAAGCCCTAGCGCTCAATGGAACTTGTACTCGGTGATGCATGTGGTGCTCGATCGACGTGCTTTCTTGGTGATCGCTTGGCGTGCTCAGTTGTTTTACTGGTGCTCAGTAGTTCTGGTTTACCGACTGGAGTTCTTGGAGTTTTGGTTAGCCAACTTGGTGTATTTAATGTTGGTAGCTTTTGTTGTATTCTCCTATGTGGATCTAGATGCTAACATGGAGAATTAATAAATGGTAAGGCTATTTGTGACTAGACTAATGTTGCATTTTATATTTGTTTTTAGTAGAAGCCGACTTGGCTTAGGAGTTAATTATTTCTTCTAGCCGACTTGTGGTCAAGGAAATGTATTTAACAAGTGTTTGGGTAGAACTTTAGGGAAGTCAATGGAAGTAGCTGAGAAGGATAGCAATTGGATCTTGTGAGATCTTGAAGATCAGATTGATTGTCTAATAGTTGTAATAGCAAAGCTAGTGGTTTGCATGCTTGGAGTCAAGGAGATTTCTTGGAGGCTTGCGAGCTCAAGTTTAGATCTTCCTTAGGGTTTCCATCAGTTCCTGATATGTTTTAGAGCTGGACTAGCTAGGAGATTACAAAAATACTTTGTAAGTGGATTATATTTGGCCCTAACCCGGAAGGCCTTATAGCTAGGCATGTTCAATGAAAATTATGTTGAAGCCTTATCTTGTTGTGTTATTCCACATTGTTGGCGCTTGGCTACAAGTTTGGACAGTCCTTTATAGGATCCTCTGACCTTGACTGCGTCAATAAGCTTTCCTTGATGCCTTTGCTGGATACAACACTCGGTAGGAGAAACCTGAGCTTTGGTAGCTGAGATGAGTTGAAGAATTATGAAAGGACTAATTAGTATGGAGAATAGACTTATGTGTTATCAAGAAAAGACTTGAAAAGACAGAGGAAGTAGAAGTGGAAAAGTATGCAAGATGAAGACTTGAAGGGATTGTATGTGAAGAACCAGTTCGTGGTTTATGTGTTGAATCTCAAAAGATGTTCTTCCATCCTGTGATAACATATTTTTGAACTTTGGGTGTCTGATGCACTGGCATTCTTGGGTATTCAACAAATCTGGATGGTGGTGTGTTAAAGTGGTTTTGTGTTACTCGGGTGTAGCTTTAACCGATGAGCTCGGTTATTGAAGAGGCTCAGTCGCTAAAGGAACTCGTAAAGCCCTAGTGCTTGGTGGAACTTGTACTCGAAGATGCCTATGGTGCTTAGTCAACATGCTTTCTCAATGATGCCTGGCATGCTCGGTTGTTTTACTGGTGCTCAACAGTTCTGGTTTACCGACTAGAGTTCTTAGAGGTTTTGGTTGGCTAACTGGTGTATTTAATGTTGGTAGCTTTTGTTGTATTCTCCTATGTGGATCTAGAGGCCAACATGGAGAATTAATTCTTTGTAAGGCTATTTGTGAGCCAAATGATGTTGCATTTAATATTATTTGTAGTAGAAGCTGACTTGGCTTAGGAGTTAATTATTTCTTCTAGCTGACTTGTGGTTGAGGAAATGTATTTAAGAAGTGCTTGGATAGAAGTTTAAGGGAGTCAGTGGAAGTAGCTGAGAAGTATAGCAATTGAGATCC
>BSBK01013811.1:72500-78002 GCA_027943335.1 Chamaecyparis obtusa | reverse complement strand
ACCCGCCAAAAATTGGCCGCACCGCCTTGAAAAAAACACTGGTCCACATGATCGCATGAGCTCAAAAGCCTTCATGCGATCATGTGACTGGCTCTTGAAAATTCCATCCTTGCCATGCAGGACACTTGGCCCATAAAATCTGCCATCTCAGTCAATCCCACGACCGCACCATAGGAAATGCCTGAGAATCCAACGATGGTTGCATGATCACATGGGATCTGAAGATCCCATGCGAACATGTGACCACCGTAGATCTTGCATCTACGGGGGCCCATGCTACACCTCTGCCCACTACAAACTTTGCACATCATCACCTGAGAACCCATTGAAGGCCTTGTCATCACCAGCCAGCCACACTGAGAAGCAGACACATCACCAAACTGCAGGCTCATATCAGTGTGGTTAACGACTAGTCACATGTTTGCATAGCCTAAAAAAGGGCTATGCGATCATGCGACAAACCGCTAGCATTCTTCAATAGGACTGTCAACGGTTAGTCACATGATCACATAAGGGGAAAAGGGACTTATGCGATCATGCGACAACCCGCATAACAACTTGCTGAAAACCAATTGGGTCGAACTTGTCAGAGTTGGGCACATGGAAAATGCTGACACCACAGAAGAATAACTACGAAGAAGCGAAGGTCAAAAACATCCTGAAAGTGAAGGTCGTGTTGGTTGTTCCCTTTGATCTTCAAAACTTATTGATTTATACTTTGATGGATAACTATAATGAAACATTGACTCTATCACCACTCCAAAGTCTACAAGGAAGAGGGCCTATTAACAAGGATCAAGGAGATCCTCCTACACTTTGAGCCTCAATGCTCAGGCGGGTGTACCCTTGACTCACTTCTTCAAAGGAGTCTCTAAACAATATATAACTATACCCTTTACTATCTGATTGAAATGTTTATCATTTAATTGTGTGTGTGTGTGATTGCTGATGATGGACTACTTCTAGAGAATGGATCAGTGCCTTATCCCAGGGAAGAGAGTCACTTAACAACCTATATCATCCTAAAACCTTAACTCAAACATATATAGACTCAGAGTAAGTGCTTTGCCTATTACTCCTCTCACTCACATATCAGGACATCAAATCCTTATCTTGCCATGAAATCACTAAACTTACCTTAAGACTTTAATCCTAACTTTGTTAGGAACTCAAAGATAACCCCAAAATACTCTTTGTTTACCATATGCTAACCCACTTTGTGTAATCAACATATATGAGCTCAAGAGAAAAACAAAAAGACATACACCAATATGAGATTGGAATCCAAAATATTCTCACTAAGACTTGCGGAATCAATACATTACCAAATAAGAAAATGCACAAAGGAAACAAACCCTAAATCCAGGCTCTCCTTGTTCAAATTTTCACTATCAACAATCTGGGACCAAAACCAAAAGAATTGGAACCCCTGCAAACTCAAAAATTCTGCAACTTATACCCCCTAGTCATCTTGGAAATTTGCAACAAGCTACAAATGACTTAGGGTTTGGGTTTCAACCACCCAACCTACTAGAAACAATCATGAATTTAATTCAGGGGCGGGAAACACATCCAATCCAGGAAAGAGGAAATCTTGAACTGATCCTTAATTATGAAAGTCTTCTCTGCAAGTACAAAGGATCACAAAACCAAGCTCAAAAGGACCATCCTACAACATGCCTTGAGCTGCAACTACAAGATACATGCTCTGTAAATGAGCACTAGACATCCTGGACCACACTGTAAATGGCAATCAATCACTTCTCACCAAATAGGGTCATTTTTGCATTGAATTCCATAAAAATGGTACCCTCTGTCGCTGGAAACACACAAAAAATTCAAATTTAAATCCCAACGGTTATTTCTTTGGCACCAGCAGCACATCGGCGGTCCTTGTTCAAATCTTTGTCAACTTTAAGTCCTGACTGTAGATCCTCCTATCTTCCCAGGTTCATGACTTTAACTCATCCAGGCACCTCGGGTTACTTTCAGCGAACACATGACAAAGAAAAATCCCAGTCACGAAATGAAAGTCTAAACCCCAATTAGATTTAGCGAACACACAACTGCACATGTTAAAATAACCCCCTAAGTCATCTGGCGAACTGGCGACTGAAGACATTTCGCCAGTTCACAGAAATATAGCGCTGACACTAAAACATCATGTGACCTAGCGACAGGAAGAAGATTTTGTTGGGCCGCCAAATATTTTATCCACACCGCCAAACCTCAAACCCCCACCTAGGTTCGCTTGATGCCACCTATCATATCACCATTCGCTGCAACCGCTGAGTCACCTGACACAGGACCCACCGTCGAGAAAATCCTTACCTTTTGGGAAGATCAGACGGTGGGTGCATGATGGCATGGGGTGAGAATATTCCATGTGATCACACACCGACCGTAGATCTCATCTACATTGTTACTCCGATTAAGAAATACCGAGCCCACCTACCATCCTGCCACCTTAGACCAATCAGAAGATGCCAAATCACCACCTGCCACCGGGCTCGGGAAGGAAGAACCTTGTCACATGCTTGCGTGTTGTGAAAATGGCCCTTGCAATCATGCGACAAGGCCATAAGACTACCACATCAACATCCTCTGACAGAAGGCCCACCACGTGTATCCACCTTCCTATCGCATCAACGACCCTCGTTAAAACACGGAGATTAAAAGGCTTGCATCTCTTGCTCACGGTATAGCGACAACCACCGATCTTTACCGCCCATTTAAACATCTATCAGACCCTAGCCGGCGGGCCCGCTGGGACATGTGTCAACTGGTCGCATGGTTGCATGTCAAAAATTTTTGACATGTGATCATGCGACAACCAATCAATTTGAAACCCTTGAAGACCCGGGCCCACCATCCATCACACTTGCGTAGTTAGGGAACACCAGCAAACAGGAAACTATGAGGTCAAAAACACACAAAGTTTCTAATGCCAAAAGATAAGTGCACAAAAGCTGGAAGGCACAAGGTTGAAAACAATGAGGGTTTTCACATAGACCGAAAACATCATAGATTTTCAAAAACACTGTGGGTTTTCGACACGGTGGTAGATTTTAAAATTGTTTCTTGCAGACCTTAAAACTTGAATAACTTTCTGGGTTTTGCAATTCAGCACGTGCAATCTAGACTAGAGCAAGGTGATACATGAAGAGCACAGGGTAGGACATTTTTACAAAAACATTTGCAGGGAGGAGGCCATTTTCATAAGATTTTTGCTATGACAGAAAAATGGCCTAATAGGTCAAACACAGAGGGTTTTCGACACTTAGCATGAAGATAAAAAACAACCAAGGCTTTTGCAGACCAAAAGGAAGAAAACACAGAGGTTTTTTTGACACTGAACACTTTTTGGAACCCCTGTGACCTGAGTATTTCCTGCAAGCACTTAAACTTGAATATCTCTGTGAGTTTTGTGAATTAAGTGATGGGATCTAAACTGGGGCAAGGTGGACACATCAAAGGACATGGGGTTCAGAGCACAAAGCATAAAAACTTGTGGATCAACTTCGCAAGCAAAACAAGATGCAGCAGGAAGTAGACATTTGCATAGGCCAGAATTGAAAGATGGGAAACTTTGGGTAATATTACCTTTAAAAAAAAAAAAATTTAACCAAACTTAGTGGCATGTTTAGGTTAATTTCTCTTGGGTTTCCTAGCGGGGTGTTACATGAACTATGTGATCTTGCAAGGAGGGCACAAAGGAAAGTTATCTTACTACTTATTTGCAATAGATACTAATTTCATACAAGAAGCGTGAGTGTACAACAAAAAGTCTAATGCTACTAATATTGACATAGCTTTTGTCTCCAAGAATAAATCTAACACTGTTAAGATCGAAGTAGCCTGAACAAACAAAAAATCTAAAGGGAAGGAATGGGGAGCATAAACCATGTGAAAAAGTGGGATAAACTATAAAAGAGCAGTTAAAAAGATTAAACAATATATAACACAAACCAAGTTAATAATAATATGGTATAATATGTATCACAGACTATGAGTCATTAATAGAAAAATGTTTGAGACAAGGCACATATTAGAGATAAGACTTGATAACCACTAGTTATATACAACAGAGGCAAGGTACAATTTTTTTTAACAATATAATATCAAGAAAATATTTGCAGTTAGATAAATGAAACATAATTAGAGTATTATAAAAGCTACAAAGAAAACATAGTTGAAGATATAACTTGCAAATAAATGTGAGATAAAAAAAACTTAAACCTTGCAGTCATCCGACTGAGGTTAAGTTTTTTATTAAAAAAATGAAAGAAATACAAAAAATTCTCTAGTGACAAGCATTCCAAAGAGAGTTTGAACATAAGAAATCAAAAAACTGGCAACTCTCTAGTGGCAAGCCTTCCAAAGGGGATTATAAAGAGAAAAATAAATAAAAAATCATGCAACACAAATGAGTCATGAAATGAATATGAGCTTCTCTCTCTTCAATAAAAAGTCTCCATGAAGGTGCTCTCCACAAAATGGTAATCTTTGACAACTTTCACTCAAAACAAGGATTAGTTACCAAGCTTTGATACCATGAAAGGAAAATAAAAAGAGAAAGGAAATAACAATAATCCAAGAGATTTAGATGATGAAAGAGTGTTAGCATGATATTTTCAAATACTTAGAGCAAGCACCCAAAGAGCCAAGACAAGGAGACAAAAAAAAATTGAAAGGGGAAAAGAAAAGAAAAACCCCTTGTGATATTATGAATGAGGCAAAGCCTAATGTGTGTGTGTGTGTGTGTGTGTGAGAGAGAGAGAGAGAGAGAGAGAGAGAGAGAGAGAGAGAGAGAGAGAGGCTCATTTACAATAAACTCATAAAGTAAAAATGAGTGAGGAGAGAATATCTTAAATAGAGATGAGGTGTGGAGTTACTAAGTAACTCACCAATCTATGAATGTAAACATTTCATAATAGGTGTATGGAGAGTGGCAACATCCTCTTAAGGAGGAAAAGGTAATTTCCTTAATAAAGGAAAAGAAAGAAATGAGATGTCCTCCCACTTGGACTAGAGGAAAAAATACATGTAGGGATTCCATGGGAATCTCTTAATTAAATAAATACAAGGAAAGATTAAATATTCTAACACCAAATTTGGAATTTTCTTAAGGTTTTTATAGTCAAACTGATCAGTAATAGGAAATGGGAAAGTGGTATGAGCTTCCATCCTTGGTGGACCTATTGATTGGTAGACTACTAAAGCTAATTATTTACCCTCTTCATGGTGGTCAACAAAATGATTTAAGTCAAGAGGTTCTTCAAAGATGTGAAGGAAAAGGGGATCATCTTCTAAGGATTATGAGGAAGTGTTAGGATTAACAAGACAAAAATAACAGTTACATGCAAGTATAAACAATATCAAGAAATAATAAACCACACAGAAAGATAACTCAAGACACAAAGATTTAATGTGGTTCACCCAATCCCTAGGATACATCCACCAACAATGAGTCCAATATTATTATACAATGATTACAACCTG
>BSBK01013811.1:0-67500 GCA_027943335.1 Chamaecyparis obtusa | reverse complement strand
GAGGGCTACTAACAGTTTTTGCAGGGCTGCCCAAAAAGCATAAAAAAAAAATAATTTTTTTATTTATTTGTGATTTATTTCCTTTCAAGTGTGGCATTCACTAATTGTATTAGGAACTTTAATACCTTGTGAAAGGGATTTTGAGGTGGTAGGAGAAGTATGCTCTTCACCTTTAGGTGAATTAGAAAATCTTGACCCATCTTAAGGTTTTGGAAGCAAGGGAGTAATTGAATCTCTTTGCTTGGTGTGTTTGGGAGAAGTTTTTGAGATAGTGGAGTATGCTCTTCACCCTTGAGGTGAACCAAAAACCTTGAACCTCATAAATTATCCATTTTTGTTTAGTTTAGGAATCCTTTAGCGGGCCTTCTCTTGAGCAATCAAGAGGAACAACTCAAGTGGGGACAACCTTGTCATCATTTTCCTTGGTGGCAAGTGATTCCAACTCACTATAATCTCAAGGCTATCAAGGACACCAAAAACCTTGGTAGACATAACACTTATTTTTGTTTGATGTGAGTAGCTCATGGGATTGTGACCATGGGGAAAACATTGAACAAGAATGCTTAAGGTACTCTTGAGGCCGCGAGGTCCTAGTCCTTTATGAGTAGCAAGAGGAGTATTGTGAACGGAAATCCTTATTAAGAACCATTAGATAGAAGCCACCTTGTTTAGCTGCTTATCTTCTTAGTGCAAGGATTGATCCAAGTGGTTTACCCAGATCACCTTAAGATACTCACCATATGTGTCCCTTTGGTTGTGTCATTTGACACTTCCATGACAAAGCCAATATCTCTTGTGGGTAACCACTTGGTGTGAGGCAAGGGGGCATCAAGTTGTGGGCTAAGTTGGTACGCATTGAGCCTTGACTTTTTAGGATAGATTTGCTTGAATTATCTTCGATTGTGTGATACCAGTGTAAATGTTCTCACATACAAATAATCGGTAGCATTCATAGGGTGCTTTTTCGGTTTTGATATCACAAGTGTTTGTCTTGGCAAGGTTGCTTTTGCCCTTGTTTCAAGTGTTTGAGACATGTTTGACCCCTCATTGTTTGCAAACCTACCAAAATTCTACTGATATTGTGATTGAAATTGAAAACATCAACCCTTAGACTGAAAATTTTGACCAAACATACCCAAAAACATAAATTTTACACAGTTCTGGTCAAGAGTTAAGCAATTTTGCAACAGTATCACGTCCTTTGGAGTGAAATATCGCGCGATACTTCATGGGTCCAAAAAGTATTGCCTGCTTTGAGAGGAAATATTGCATGATAGTTCACCCTAGATAGACTATCGCCCGACCTACCTGGTGTTTATCGCTCGGTTATTGTAAGGTCTATCGCCTGGTATAAGGTGAAGTATCACCCTGTTGTAGGTGTATCACCCCGGTAGCCCAGAGTATATCACCTGGTTAATTTCTATCATGCTTGCAATTTGATCAGTTTCAATTGCTGTTAGTTAGGTTAGGTCTTAGAGTAGGCTTCTTGCTCTATCGTTTGAGACCTGTCTTGATTCTAAATTTTTGGTTTTAGTCCTCCGGGATAGCATCATCTGATTTACGAAATCACTTTGGGAATAATTGTCAAATTAGAAGGCCATTCTTGGTGCCAAGGTTCATCTCTAGGATTGTTAGCTACATTCTTGGAAAATTTTAGTGCTCTTATTGTCCAAATCACTTTCATTTAAATCTCGATTTCAATTATGTTTTGGCCTAGTCCAACCTCCTGGTTCAAAAGTGCAAGGGTAGTCACCCTTTGATTTGAAGCACCTCTTTGACAATGTTGGTAAAGCCCCTTTTCTATCTTTTCATTTCTCTTTGGACAATAGAGGACTTTGATTATCCTAGTTTGGTGCTGACACTTTGAGAGGTCATCTTATCATTGAGAGTATTTTTTTTTCATGTCAGTTACAACAAGGTACCAAGTCAATCAAGGGAAGCGACCCCCTGTTGCCTTTAGCCAGTTACCACCAGTTAAGACTCGTCGACAACATAAGGGAAAAGGACCCCTTTTTGATCAATCACTTAAGAGTGAATCTGAGGTTTGTTTTAATCCAAAAGCTAATCCTAGTGAAGTGAGCACCTCTTTTATACCACTTTCATCAAGCATGGACATGAGTTACACTTTCACTCGACAACAAAGAGAAGCCATGAATAAAACTCTTGAGAATATCTTCCAATGGCATAGGAGAGAGTACGGTGGTTCTTCTCATGCTAGTCCACCCGGGTCACCTCCCAACAATGCAAGGTATTTTGATGCTCACCAATGAGCTGAGAGACATCATAAGAAAACTCACTCAGATTAAGGGTCACAACACGAGGACCAGAACAATGAATCTAGTGATCACCACATAAACGAAGCCAATGCAATAAGGCAATCAAGACCATCCTCTCAACTTAAAGATACCTCTTGATATGCAAATACAAGATTGAAAAGCATTGAGAGGGAGAAGCAAGCCTATTTGGATGAACAAGCTACTAAAAAGGAGAAATTCAGACAACTAGAAGAAGAGGAACGTGCATTATTGGACATAAGGAAGAGAGTCACCCAAGAAGAAGAAGATAGACTCTATGCACAACAACTCCAAAGCCAATTCAATGGGAGGGGAACCAATAGTGGGACCAACTCACCCCCATCTACCCCTTCGCCAAGTCCTAGAAGAAGATCAAGGACACCCTCATGATCCCTGAGCCCTAGAGGAAGAATGGCTTCAAGATATGATCACCATAGGAGACGATCACCTCATAGACATTCAAAGCAACCCTCCCAATGAGCACATCATGGCTCACAACATGGAGGAAGTTATGCCAAATTTGATCATATGGATTTTATGACTATGCAACAAGAACCATCCTTTCAAGCATATGTAGAATGATATGTGGAAAAAAACAAGGATCAATTCCTAGAAAGCCTTATCAAAAAAGGTGCTAAAGTTTCATATGATTTTGACATCCACCAAAAGATTAAGAAATAGAATCCTTCAACCAATGAGGTGATCATGCAAATGCAGAAGGATATAGAAAGGATGAGGGCTCCTAAGAGCACATTTAATTTGGACTCAATATGTCCCAACCCGATTGACAAAAGTGTGGTGTTGGTTGAGTTCCCTAAGAAAGTTGAGTTTCCAACCTATGACAAATATGATGGCGTTGGTGACCCTCATGACCACGTTCGATAGTTCTACATAATGAGATTTTCTTTTCATCATGAAGACTCCTACTTGATAAGATTATTTCTGAGGAGTCTCAAAGGTCAAGCCATGGAGTGGCTCACCAACCTTACTCCTCCAGTAAAGTCATTTAAAGAACTCATCCAAAGATTTGTTCAACATTTTGCTTATAATCTATCAAGGTCAGTCACAATGCTTGATTTGTGCAAGCTTAAACAAAATCAAGGAGAACCTTTTGTCACTTTCCTACAAAGATGGAGACGTTTGTGCTCAAAATATCCTAGGATAATTCCTGAGGAGGAAAGAATAGACATCATTGTGAGTAACTTAGTGCTGAAATTAAGATATGAGGTAAGAAAGATACCATCTAATTCTTTCGATACCATGGTAGAAGTGGCATGTCGCATAGAGGATGTCCTAAAAGAACAAGGAATTTTGGCTAAATCAACTAATAACAACAATGGCCAAAACAACAACAATAATGGTTATAAGGACAAAAAGAACTCCTATTGGAACAAGAATAAATAGGTGGTCAATGACGGAGTTGTTGACTCATCACAACCTAAGAATGAAGGAGTCCTTAATCTCTCCAATGCAGTACAAGCCATGAAGCTGCAAGCATCCTCAGGACAACAAGAGAATAGACCCAAGTATCAAGGGAAACCTAAGAAGGAAAAGAGACAATTCACCAAACTTGGGGACTCCTATGTAGATATTTTCAAGACACTAATTGCTCATAATTTGGTGCAACCTCAGAATCCTGCCAAGCACCACATACCCGATCCTAAACCTCATTGGTGGGATGAGAAAGCCTTTTGTGTCTTCCACAATGGAATTGGACATGATATAGAAATTTTTTTTAGGCTTAAACATCTTGTCCAAGACCTCATTGAAAATGGGCGATTACAAGTTGATGGTTTAACTACTAATGCAGATCATAAGGCTTTTAAAGAACCCTTGCCCAAATATGAGAAAGGGGAGAATTCTAACAGCAAGCATGGCAAGGCTGCTATCAACTATACCTACACAAATGCTGAAAATGTTATTAACATGCTTGAAGTGGTTGATGACAATATCAACATGATGAGAGGGAAAGATCCTTATGGATATGATGTGGATTCAACTCCAATGTCTGATGAAGGACCCGTTGTGGTGCTAAGAGGTCCTCACTCACAAAGGATGCCCCAATCCCTCAATGTTGTCACTAGGGGTCAGTCTCAAGCTCCCATTATTATCAAAGGTCCTAGCTCTAGCAAGTCTAAGCAGCCCATGCCCAAGGGTGGTCTTCCTAAATATGTTGTTGGTCTTGATTCAAATTATAACCTTATTGACCAATTACAACATACACCAGCATAGATCTCTATTTTTGAACTTTTAGAATTGTCCTCTAAGCATAAGAGTGTCCTTGAGGATGCTTTGCGAGCAGCCAGTGTCCCTAACAACTTAGATATTGATCAATTCCAGAATATGGTCAACCATTTGGATAGCCCTCGCTACCTCACTTTCTCAGAAGAAGACGACAAATCCATCAGTCATCCACATAACTTGGCCTTACACATCGAAGTCATGATTCATAAAACTCGTGTCAGGCGTGTATTGATAGATGGGGGTGCAGGGCTCAATATTTGTACCATGAGTTTGTTGAAGGCTCTAGGATATTTTGAAGAAGTCATTGACACAAGGAAAAATATCAAAATCAAAGCATATGATGAAGTAGAAAGAAGTTCTAAGGGATTGGCTGTTTTGCCTATTCGCATTGGTCCAGTAGAAAAGGATATCTTATTTCAAATTGTTGATGTTGGACCTTTAGCCTGCAACATTTTGCTAGGTAGGCCATGGATTCACGAAATGCAAGCAGTCCCATCAACGTATCACCAGTGTGTTAAGTTTCCCCACAATGGTGTAGAAATTTGCATACCTGGAGATAGTTCTTTGTCAGTTAATAACATTTCTGCTAGATCACATGTACCTTCAAATAGGGAAGCTGACAGTCCTAGTATTTCACTTGAACAATACAAGCAGAAGTTTAAGACCATAGATCTTGGGATGGGAGATTATAAAATTGATTCTTTTACAAAAATGCCAATCTCTTCTAGGTCTTATGGGAAACCATCACCAAATATGAAACCTTCATCATCAGCAATGACATTATTTGGAAAATTTATTGAGTCTTCGGTTCCTATTCAGGAAGAGAAAGAGGAAGTTGCCGTGAGAGATTGGATCTATCATGAGGAAAAATACCAACACAATGAGAGCTTTGCTCCTTCACCTAAAGCTTATGGGAGAGGGTATACATTGGTTAAGAATATGGGTTATCCAGGATATGGTCCCCTTAGCCATAGGTTTGATGCTAAAGCCGAGCCTCTTAACCATGCCCTTTTTGGATGAAAGAATAAGTCAACAGTTGGCTTAGGTTTTGAAAATAAGAAGAAGAAAGGTGTCCCTATCCCAGATGCGACAGATAGTGATAGTGATTCAGACTACACACCTGATCTTTCTAATCAACAAGACATGTCTGATGATTGGGTGCTTTCAACAAATCTCCTTTGGGGAGATTCAAAAGATTTGATAATTAACAGTCCTACTATCCCAGTTGCGACGGATAGTGACTATATGAATGCTAGATTGACAATGGAAAGTGTTGCTATCCTAGCTGCGATGGATAGCAACAATGCTAGCATTAGAGAAGGGGAAACCTTTCCTAACCTTGAGGCTTCTACATCACGAGGCCCAAACAATGATTCAGAGACCAACTCACATGAGTATGAATGGGACTCACTTTCAGATGCAATAGTTGATTTGGACATGGATTTTGTCCATACTTATAGTACCCAACCTAATGTGACCAACGAGCTTAGTGTAGGACTAGAGGATTGTACTCCTCGAATTGCCTTAGTGGACGATGCTTCGTTTGGTAGGACAAATCCTGACTCGGGTATCTTAGGAGGGGACTTGATGAATCCCGATTGTATGGTCATCAGAGATAACACCTTTCACATAAATAACATTGAACTAGTCAATGACCTACCCCTTGTTCACTATGACCTAATTGACTGGTCTCAGTGCCATCAAGAGCCTAGATTCCTCACTTTTTAGAATGATTATGAAATTGCCTACTATTTGAATGCTCTTGAACCCGTGGCTTCTTCCACCAGTGAACCAACAACAAGTATGACAGAGCCTGATATTAAGTACCTCAATCTAAAAATCAAAGAAAAAGAAAAAAAGAAAAATAGGTCTGATAGCGAAAACCACTTTGTGGCGGTATCAAAACCAAAAATAGTAAAAAGAAATGACGTATCCGAGGGTGAAAACCTCTTTGAGGCACCTAAGGATGGGGTACTTAATAACTTGCCGAGTTATTTTTAGGACAGATCATCAGTATTGATTGAGCCAACAAAACCAGTTAATTTGAACACAGAAGAAGCTCCTCAAATAATTCATCTTGCTCAATCTTTATCAGAAGAAGAAACCAAGGCATATATGCAATTCTTACGAAAGAAGAAAATTAATTTTGCATGGACATATTCAGACATGCCAGGGCTAGACACGAATCTTATAATGCATCACTTACCATAGCTCCAGGAGTCAAACCAGTGAAACAGAGACTCAGGAAAATGCATCCACATGTAGCTCTCCTTGTCAAAGCGGAATTAGAAAAACTTTTGAGAGCTGGATTCATCAGAGCCATTGATTATGTAGAATGGATCCCAAACATAGTACCAGTTTCCAAACATGATGGGTCCATTCATGTATGCACAAATTTTAGAGATTTAAACAAAGCATGCCCAAAGGACTATTTTCCACTTCCAAACATTGACATGATAGTGGACATGACAGCAGGTTATGAAATATACTCTCTAATGGATGGCTTCTCAGGATATAATCAAATTAAAATAGCTCCCGAAGACCAAGAGAAAATAGCGTTCACATGTGCATGGGGAACCTATTGCTGGAATGTCATGCCATTTGGGTTAAAAAATGCATGAGCAACATAGCAATGAGCTATGACCACAATTTTTCATGATATGATGCATAAGAACATGAAAGATTATGTGGATGATACCCTAGCTAAATCAAGAAAAAGGGATGCACACCTTACTGATTTGGAAGTAATTCTAGATTGCATGGAATGGTTTCAACTCAGATTGAATCCAAAGAAGTGCGCATTTGGTGTCACCTCAGGAAAACTTTTAGGATTTATAATCTCAGTAAAAGGTATAGAGGTTGATCCTAAAAAAGTCCAAGAAATTGTAGATATGCCACCTTCAAGAAACATTAGTTAGATGAGAAGTCTTCAGGGATGACTCCAGTCAATTAGGAGGTTTATCTCACAGCTGGCAGATAGAGCACAACCCTTTAATAAGACACTACATAAGGGTGCTTCTTGTGTATGGAATGAGGAATGACAAAAGAGCCTTGATCAAATAAAATAGTATTTGGCTAATCCTCTAGTTTTGATGGCTCCTATTCTAGGGAAGCCTTTGATTCTATACATTTCAGCAATAGAGTCTTCCTTGGGGGCATTGTTAGCTCAATTAGATGACACTGGGAAAGAAAGGGCCATATACTATATCAGTCGTACTCTAGTCTCCAATGAGATCAATTATAATAACATTGAGAAGTCTTGTCTTGCAGTGGTGTTTGCTTCCCAAAAGTTGCGACACTATATGCTTGCTCATACTATACATTTGGTTGCAAAAATTGATCCTCTTAAGTACTTGCTTAGTAAGGCTACCCTCACGGGTAGGCTTGCCAAATGGATGATGGTTTTATCTGAATTTGATATAGAGTACATTGAAAGAAAGGCCATAAAAGGGAAAGCTATTGCTGACCAATTAGCTGACTTCCTAGTTAAGGATAGCATGCCTATTCAGGTCAAATTCCCAGATGAGCACATACTATATATGACTACTCGCACTTGGAAGATGTTCTTTGATGGTTCCCACATGCAAAATGGATCAGGTGCTGGAGTATTATTTATCTCTCCACATGGGTACAACATTCCAAAGTCTTACAAACTTTTGTTCCCATGTACAAATAATATTGCCGAATATGAAGCTTTGACCAATGGATTGAAGATGGTTATAGATGGAACATAACAGAACTGCATGTCTTTGGGGATTCACAGTTAATTATCAACCAAGTCAATGAAGAGTATCAAACCAAGGATGATAAATTGGTACCTTACAAGAAGATGGTTGAATCATTGAGACGTTACTTTACATTTGTGACATTTCAACAGATCCCCAGGACAGAGAACAAAGCTACAGATGCTATGGCCACGTTAGCTTCACTCCTTTAGTTGGAACAACATGAATCAAGATTTGAATTCCTGGTGGAAGAACTACATCATCCCATATTTGACTCATCTGAAAGCCATGTCATCTGTACCCTTGTCACACATGAGTCTTCCTGCTATGATGCTATCTATTCATATCTACGCGATGGCATTAGCCCTGACACTTTCAACCATTCTGAATGCCAAAACCTCATCCGTAAAGCCTCTCGCCACACCCTTATCTCTGGTGATTTATATAGGAGGGGTTTAGATGGGACACTCCTTAGGTGCTTGGAAAAGGAGGAATCTGACCAAGCGTTAGTTGACATCCATGAGGGCATTTGTGGTGGACATTCTAATGGTCTTTCCATGGCCCGAAGGTTGCTTAGGGTAGGGTACTGTTGGCCCATGATGCAGATAGATGCAGTAGCCTTTCCTAAGTCTTGTGAAAAATGTCAGAAATATGGAAACCTAATTCATGCTCCAGGTAGGGAGCTGATTCCTTTTATTTCTCATTGGCCATTTCAGTACTGGGCCTTTGATCTAGTTGGGCAGATTCATCCCAACTCATCAGGTGGACATAAGTTCATTATTAATGCCATTGACTACTTCAAAAAATGGGTGGAAGCCGTGCCACTTTCTGTATCTTCAGGGAAGACTATCTCTTTGTTCATCTTGAATCATATTATTTTATGATTTGGCATACCTTCTAAGATTATCACTGATAACAGAGGTCAATTCAAGAATAAGGACCTAGAAAATTTATGCAAAAAGTTTAAAATCAAGCAACATTGGTCCTCCATCTACTTTCCACAGGGAAATGGACAGCCAGAAGCCTCCAACAAAACCATTCTTAAGATCCTTCATCGGACAGTGAACAAGAATGGTAGGGATTGGCACTTGCAAATCAATCCCGCCCTATGGGCTTATAGAACTAGCATTCGTACACCTACAGGAGCTACCCCTTTTTCTCTTACCTATGGCGCTAAAGTGGTATTGCCTTTAGAAGTCAAGATACCATCACTCATAGTCTCACTCAAAGGATTGATAACAGATGAGGATTAGCGCGCCATGAGGTTACAGGAACTAGAACTTTTAGATGAGAAGCGTAAGGCTTCCTTTGATCCTATGAGAGTGTATCAGAAGTGTATGTCCAAGGCATTCAACAAGAAGGTTCACCCTAGAGAGTTTCAAATAGGTGATCTTATTTTGCGAGAGAACCCTAAGAACCAACAGAACAGAGAACAAAAGGGTAAGTTTGAACCTAACTGGCTTGGACCATATGTCATCATAGCTACTTTTGGTACAAGTGCATATTTACTGTCAGATCCAGATGGAGAACAGCTCCCTGATCCCATCAACATTTTGCACCTCAAGAAGTTCTATCCTTGATGCCCATTTCTGTCTGGGGGCATCCTTTGTACATATTTATGGATCTTGAAAAAATACCAAAAAAAAAATTCATATATGATGCTGAAAAAATCCTAAAAAGCATAAAAAGTCCTGAAAAAATATAAAAAAATAAAAAAATGCAAAAAATTCAAAAAAATAGAAAAAGTGCCTTGGTGAAAACCTGGAAACAGGCGCCTTGGTAGCAAAAATCCAAAAAAATGAAAAAAGAGAAAAATTGCAATAAGAAATCCAAGTGGTGAAAACCTAGAAATAGGCGCTACTTGAGGCCTTTCAACTCCTATTTCTTAGCATGCATCCTTGACACTTAGCCATTTTCCATCATGCCTTGACCCTATTTGACTTGGTCTGGAATTGGTCTTTGTTTTTGTCTACAGGGCATAACTGTTAGCATAGGTCCTTTAGGGGCATTTGTCTCTTGGGGCATTTTCACAACAGGTGTTTTTCAACACTACCCTTGCGTCAAGTGTTTCTTAACACTTATCAAATGTCTTACCCAATAGTCTAAGTGTGATGCGATATTTCTCATTTGCAGATGTGATGACCAGAGTCTGACTCTATGACCAACACACACACACTTAAACAATCAACTCATTGAGATATGTTGACTTTATTTTTCTTTGTGTCCTGTCTATGAGGATTTCTTTGATGAGTGGTCTCTCCCTGAGAAGTTTTCGATGATTCATAGCTAGAAGACTGAGGGTATGAGAACATGTTTTCTTTCTTTATCTGCTTGTGGGTATATTTTGTTGATCCTAACTATCATGAGCATTTTTTCTGGTCTTACTTGACACTATGGATTGACAGGGTATTATCCTTGACTGTTTCACAAGTGCATGCTTCTAGTTATCCTGACTTTCATGTGTCTTGATACAAGCATAATCCCACCATATCAAACTTAGGTAATCTCACTGCATTAGTCATCTTGACCTCCATTTCTTTGATGCCTAGGTGGGATTTCCACATTTCTATCTGATAAAGATCATATTCATATCCACATAGTTATGCTAGTGTGCATTGTATGATCTTACGACGCTACCAATAATGCTCGATGATGATAATTAGATGTCTATAAGCGTTGTGACCTTGCAAGTCAACCACTTTCATAGTAGCTTGCATCCTTAGGTTCATCATAGTTTAGTTTTTGCAACTTGCATATGGAGAGAGCTCTCCTTTTTATCATCTACGGACTAGTTGGTCAACTGTGCTCATTTTCTGATTCTTCTTGATCATATCTTTCATTTTTGATCTTTCATATCACATCATTTTCTATCTATTTTCGGACTCAAAATTGAAATTTGAGTCGTATTTCAAAATTTTTCCCCTTCTTCTGAGCAATTGACTGACCTTTTGAGGCATAATTTGATTTTTGATGGAATTTCTTCCTTCCATGTCTCTCAAATTTTCTAGTCTTTCATCCACTCTATTTCTAGTCTTCTATTTCTAGTCTTCTACTTCCTCACTGGGGCATGTTTCATTGCCTAATGGTTAACCTATTGACCCTTACCTTCGATTGTGATTTGATCAACCTTATCGATTTTCTATCTCTCCTCTACTTGATTTTGATTTCGATTCTAAGGGGGCAGTACCTATGGGATTCTCATCCCCAATTGCTTGATTTTCTTGATTCAGACATCTTTTGTGAGCTTTTTCTCAAATTTGAGATTCTTATCTCTTACTTTGAATGTGATCCCGAATCGACCTCATGTTCAAACGCCTTTTTCTATGTTTGTCCAGGTGTGATCCCGAATTGACCTCACATCTGAGTTGTTTTGTGATCCCAGATTGATCTCACATTTCAATTCTTCTTTGACTGCATGTGTTCCCAGATCGATCACACATTAGTCAAAGAGGGGAAAATGTATGCACCCAAAAATGGTCGCCTAGACCTTGGGCCCCATTTATTTGATTTATCAACCCTGAATCATTTTGATCAATAATCAATATTTTTCAACATTATCAATTTCTTGATCAAGTCTTAATTTCGATCATATATTGGATTTTTATCCTATGGGCTAATCATTTATCCTAAGTCTTTATTTGATTAAAAGGAATATTTCCTCCCCTTTGGATTAAATAAAAAGCCCCACCTTTCCTCTTGTCCTAAGTTGCACAAATAAAGCATTATTCCTATTTCACAAAAAGGAAAAAAGTACTTTTTGTCTCACATGAGGCTCAAAAGTCAACACTTCACTCTCATTGGAGGATACTTGTGCACATGGATTTCTCCTCTTTCAACCTCCACCACCGATTAAGACTTTTGCCTCTTAATCTCAATGGTCCATTCCTTTGCATTTCTTATAAAAGGAAAGCTCTCTCCTCCATTTTCATATCATGTTTTGAATACTAATCTTATGCTGCAGGAATCCTTGAAGACTTTGAAGCTTTTTAGAGATCATTTTTGCATCCTACTTTAGATTTCTTCATTTGCTTCATAGTTTAGTTTGCATTCTTACATAGTAGTTTCATTTTCATGACTGTCATAGCTTAGATTTCCTTTCATGCAATAGCATAACCTCACATAGCTTAATAGGAGGGATTTGTAACACTTGTTCTTTCCATTTCGTAGCTTAGTTTCATTGCATTTTCATTTCTCTAGACTAGTTTGCATTGCATTTTCATAGTGATTCTTGAGGATATTGGCACTCTTGCCCTTGTCCTCATTCGAATCTCTCGTTGTGTGGTTGACTAGCAAGGTCACAAGCTTGTAGCTCTAGTTGAGAGCAAACACATCATAGTCCCTTGCAACTCCATGAATAGAGAGCTATGAGCCACATTGTGAGGCCTCATTCTTGAGAAACCTTGCATATAATGGTTCATAGAAGTGCACCTTTTTAGTGTGTACACCAAGTACCTAGAAGGAAAAAATAGATATAGGAATGAAGAAAGGATATAATTTTATCATGACAATGGATATTAAAGATGCTCATTCATATTTAATGAAAAACACCTAAGCAATAGAATACATGTTGCAACAATTGCCTTGAGGATTTGAGTATATTCAATGTCATAAACAAAGGAGGGTAGACATCATGGTCTACTAATATCATAGTGAAGAAACAATGAAACAATCAGTTGAAGTGTTCCAAAATATGCTAGAACAAGGACAATGAAGTACAACTATGCATCAAATACATTATCCAAAATATAGCATCCTCTAGTATACATATGTGAAAATATAGTTATATAGGAAAACAGGGATAGTTATATCAAAATAAAGTATAAAAACCTCATTGCAAGATAGGATCCTCTATTATAGACAATCAAAGGTTTTTGTCATTATTTTCTAAGAATATTATGAAACTCTTAAGTGGAAAATGTCACATTGAGCATTGGAAATAAAAAGCTTGAGTACCATAAAAATGATAGCGACAAAAAAAGAGCTATCAAATGCATTAACAGCTTGAGCTTAAAGAGATACAAGATCTTTTAGAGAGATTAAAGAGTGGTCATTAGGGAGTTTTTAAGTGGATGAATGTTTTATGAGTTTTCCAAGTATACTCTGAGAAAACCCTTAGATTTCAATAAACAATAAATATAAATCTTTATGACAGTGGTGTGTATGTACAAGGATTAGTAAGGTATTAATATCAATAAACCCCTCATTCACAAAAGAAGAGAGTCTCAACTTCAATGTTCATCGACATAACACACATATTTTTGGTCACAAGGTTATATAGAGAAAATAAGGTGACATTTTCTATCATAAAAGCTTGAATATCCGATGAATAGAGAGAGGATAAAACTATAAATCCAACATAGGAAAAACTCCCCCAAAAAATCCTTGACAAGAATCTTATTAAATCCATGTTTAGACAAAGAGATCAAAAATAATGGTAGAATACCTTTATCAATCATAGTTAAGGCCAAATTTGCAAGAAAATCCACCAAAGTCTTTGAAAAATCCAAGTAGACTCCTCAGAAACCCTAGGCAACTGCTTGAGAAAAAGTTTAAAAAGAATTCCAAGGAAGTGAAAAGACCAAATGAAAAAATAAGTTAGGGTTGTAAATACTATATTTTTTAATTATATTTTTATGGGATTGTTTTGTTGTGAAATAAGAAAGTCATAAATATTATGTTATTTTACATTAATATCTACTAATTTCATTACTTAGTAGATATTAGTATAAAGTAATTTATTTTATATTAATATGTGCTAAGTGTAATTTAGTAGATATTAATGTAAAATAAATTAATATTTTTTACTCCCTTATTTAAGATGAAATATTATATTTTTGGCAGACATTATATTGTAATTAATATTAATTAATGGTGTAATTATAAGTCATTCAATTAATATTAAATTAATGTGCAAAAATAGAATGGGAGTATAGAAATAGTCAAACTAGAGTTCATCTTGAGTTCCATTTATAGTGGAAGGAAGATTTTATAGTTTTTGCATGACATATGAGAGTCAGAGAAGAGTTTTGTTGACTTCATGAGAAATTTGAAGTCCAGATGAGTTGATTTTGAATTACCATCACTTGAGAGGTATGTTTTGATTAGTTACTTACATGATACACATAGTTATGCCCCTGATTTGATGGGTTTATTTCTTGCATATGATATCATGTTTTGCATGTAGATTTGGAGGATTTTGGGATAGTTGGATGGTAGTTTGAGTGGTGTTTCATTTTTGCATGGCTTGGAGGAGTTTTGGTTTAATGATCATCATGTCTCTTGCAGTTAGGTCTCTTGTTTTCAAGGTTTTTCAGTTCTATCCAACCCCTTTTTGTTCTAGCCCAATATCTTCTCTTTTGAGTCCATTATTGAGGGACTTCATCTTTTTGCAAGATTTTGCACATTACAGAATCTTGCAATATTGTATTGTAGCCATTATTTTTAGGATTTGTACTAGATTTTTCCCCTTGGAGTTGGAATATAGATTGGATATTTTCCTTCCCATTTTGTGTTTGCAGGTTTTTGAGTTGTGTTTACATACTTTTAGTTGTTTAAAATCATGGAATTATTTTTCCCCCTTTCATGATTGTTGAGAATTAAAACATTCTTTAGATTTGATTATTTCTTGTGGGTTATGAGGACTAAATTTATATTTTGATTTTATTGTGGATGCAAGTTTAAGTAAAATTTTGGAGATTAGATAAATTTGGTGTATCACCTTTCTATTAAAGTTATTTTCATTCCAAAGTATTTGTTTATGTCCCTTCTCTAGTCAAGAGTTAGTTTATAGGTGAACACAAAGGAGGAAGTCGGCCTATGACCTGGAGATTCATTCTCAATGCAAATTTCCCACCATTGAGAATGTTTCAATTTTACAACAACATTACTAAGTCATCTACTTAGAAATTTTGGGTGCAATCCTAATTCATAACAATAACAACTGAAATATTAAAAAAATTGATAGTCCAGATAAAAACTCTATAAACTAGAATAATTCACAAAAATTCCACTGAGAGGGACAAACTAATTTTTGACAAAATTTTCAATAACTTTTTCTGTAATCTTTTTGTATTTTGTTCTCCTCCTTTTTCCACATTTTTCCACAAATGAGAAAGGGGTACCAAAAACTGATAAACTAGAAAACAAAGAGATAACTCACTGATTTGAGCAACCTTTCTATATCGATTCAATATTCTAAGTCAAGTGTTGGAGTATCTCAATCCAAGAATTCTTATTCACATTCCACTCCTCGATAATATTTCTTAACCATATGATGTGCACATGTACTCTGGTAATCTTGTCTTCATTCTAAGAAAAGGTTGTTGATTCCTCTTCTAAACAACTATGTGCACACATAATAGCATGACTTAACTATGAGATGCAATGAACATAGAGATCTTGCAAGGTACCAAGAGACATGATGACTAATTCGCGTTGATTTTTTAGGTTGAAGAATTTCTTCTACATCAACTCCATCTGAGTACGAATGGATCCATCAAGATCATTGGTGACCTTGTAAGAGGTGCAGGCATTACTAATCTAAAGTCTAATGGAATCCATTTCCTTCTTGATTTTCTTGTTGGCTACGGTCCATTACATCTTATAACGATATAATTCATTTCCATCCTCAACTAGAACTAATGTCCTTCAAGAAGTAGCCTCTTTAGTTCAAAAAGTGATGCATGATATTTTTCTTGAAGTTGCTATGGGAAATAATGCTTGGTTTCTTCCTCTCTAGACTGAATACTCTCATCAATAGAAATAGTTAAACCTTTGATAGCATCAATTTTTACAACTAGCGGTTGTCATTTCATAAAAAGATTGACCTATTAATGTATGTTACAACCACTAGACTTATAGAAGACATGCGAGGTTTTTAAACCATTTCATGAATCCCGAAGGGGAACATTGGTGATTAGTCCAACAATTCCCCCCTCAGCGTCACTTAAGACATATTAGAGCCATAAAGTGTGTTCCAAGGGGTCCTAGGACCCCTTAGAACACATTACGACACCTTAAGATATATTTTATGGTTCTAATGTGTCCTAATATGTATTAATTGGTTGTAATAGGTCCTTAAACCCTTTAGGACCCATTAGGACATCTTATGATCTATTATGACCCCTTAGGACATCTTATGATAGATAAGAATTATTAAATATATTAAAATTAATTTATAATATCTACATTCCACAAATAATTGGCATATGCTTAAACATTTTAGAAAAAAATTGTGAAATTTAAAATTTAATATTATATATCAATATGCATACAATTTTTTTAAGAAAAGAGAAAATTAAAAAGAAAATTATTTAAAAATTAAAGTAAAAAATTGGAAGGATATAATTGTCATATTCTTAAAACACAAAAAATTTAAAGATTTGTTAAAATGTACGTAAAGATTAATTTAAAATATCTATAATCTAGAAATATTTGCATATGCTTAAACAATTTAGTACAAAAAAAATTGAAATTTACTATAAAAAAATGAGAGAAATGATTGCTAATTTCTTAGAACATAGATAATATAAAGTTTTATTAAAATTTACATTAGAAATAATTTAAAATATCTATATTATAGAGATATTGGACATATGCTTATTCAACTAATTATAGATAAGGTTTATTAGAATAAATAAAAATAATAATTTAGAATGTCTACATGTCATAAGTATTTGGCATATGTTCAAACATTTTAATAAAAATTTGTAAAAATTAAAATTTATTATCTTATATTCAATATGCATATTATTTTTTAAAAATGCGAGGAAAGCAAAAGGAATTTAGAAAAATATTTAAAAATGATAGTACCCATGATGTTGAGATTAATTAGGAAACATTAATTCTGATTCTTAGAAGAAATAATAAAGGAAATCCAAATAATAATAAATGGGTGACATTTCTAATTTGATATTAATAATTAAGGTGTGATATTTTGAATGTTCTTATTTACTTATTTTAAATTAATGTCTAGAAAACATTTTAATATGGTGATTGATGTTGGCATAATACACCCTTTGATTCCATGTGAAACATTTTTGACATAAATCTATGAACCAATGAGGCCACAAATAGGGGACCTCATTCCTACACTCCATTTTTTCAAACTCACGAGCTCAATGACACAACAATGATATAATGATTTGTGAAGATACTGACCCAACATAGGTTTCAATATTGGTCATTGCTTCACCAATGAAATTTTTAATCATAACACTATATGTTTGAATATATTTTGAGTCTTCTGATTAATAATAATTGACGAAAATAATATTATTTTACATAAATATTTTTACTTCTAAAGCAACATTAGACATAGCTAACATTTTTAGGAATGAAGAATGAAATTCATAAAAGTGAAATAGTGGAATATAATATAAGGGAATGGTTAAATAATTTTTATGGTTATAGTAATGGTTATAAGATAAAACTTTAAGTTAGCACTAGTACTAGCTTTGGTATTGTAAGATAGAGCTTATGATGACAACTAGAGTTATATAATTACAATTAGGTTATGGTTAGAGTTTAATTAAGTTTAAAATAAGATTATGATTTAGTTAGTAAGGTAATTGTTATTCTTAAGATTAGTATTTAATAAGGGTCACGATCAAATGATGCTTAAATAATTTTAGCTCATAGCTTTAGGCTTCCATCAGAATTTGTTATTTGATCCTTAATTCATGCATATCATGTTTGTGCTAGTAACTAAAATACCCATTAAGAAATTAATATAAATTTATGTTGAAATATGTCTACAACATATATTTTTCATTAAAGTAAAAATGGTTTTGAAGGGACTGGAAACCCTTAACACCAAAAACAATGAGCAAGTACAAGTTACAAATGCTAACCATCAACAAAACAACAATAGACCAAAAGAAAAAAAATAGGGGATTGAAGCCCCAAGGAAACTATTAACTCTTTACCAAACTATCATTCTTTTCCATAGTTTCATCATTAATATATGAACCTTGTTAACTATGTTGTCAATAGGGATGATGCCTATGTCTTTTATTCTCATTCTGGTTGCAAGTCCAGGCCTAGAAGCTATATATTTCTCCTTTATACCCACAACTTCATCCTCAACAAGGGATTTATCCTTCTTCATCACACATTCTTCCATGACTTAAACTTTCTTTGCTAAGTTTACACTAACACATGGAGAAGAAAAATTACTTTTAGAAATTCCTTGCAGAGATTCTACCCATCATTAACTTCTGGAGGCCCTTAGTGGTATTAGGCATGGAAATTTTACTATTAACAATTTAATAGCTCTTAGTTTATACCAAATCACATTCATAGTATCTTCTATCTTTTGAGTACATTACTCATGGTCCTCCTTAAGATCTTTAATTCCCTTAGCTAAATCCTAGGTACTAGTCATGATATTATCAAGACTCTGGTTGGAGGGAGACAACATAGTTCTATCTTTCAAAGCATTAATTTCATAAATTATCCACAAAAATAGAGAATTATGAATTTTCATCATCTCTTCAATAGTTTTATTAATATTAGGGTTACCTTGAACCAATAAACCATTCCCAATCAGATTATCCTTTCCTGCATCAATAGGAATGTCCACATAAACTCCCATATCTACATCTTCTATGTTTGGAGAAATAGGGTCCAATGCAATACATTAAAATCTTAAGCATACATTTGTACCAATTAGCATAAAACTAAGTCCAAAATAATGTCTCAATTTTTTGCCTCAAATTTGAAAAATATGAGTGTTCACTATGTGAAGGAATTTCATGTATGTGTTGGTTTGTACAATACCAAATATTGACTAGGTAATGGGAGTTTTATGCAAGTTCATGGTAAATCTAGGTGAAGAACATTATATACATGTGAATATAATATTCATTTACTTTAAAGGAACTCTATTAATTTCTAACTTATCATCTTACTAATGTGAGTAAAGTGTTGATTCTATAGAGATATATTGATATATAGTGGGATAGTGATCTTGATATATAAATGTCATGAAAGATTTCTTTTTTCTTTTTTTTTTAATTGATAAGATGGATGAGTAAGAGATATTCAAAAATTGTTTTGTACATAAATGGAGTAGAATATATGGTTCTAATCCTTTCTTACAAGAAAATAATTTGGTTGAATATGCTAAGTTATAATATTGTCTATAAGAGTCAAATTATGGTAAAATGTGATGCATAGTGGGTAATTGTTATGAGTAAGAGCCATGTGTGTGATGCCTAAACATTACCTTAACCTTGAACCTCAAAATAACCTTAATAATTAAATTGTGTAGCTCTATTTGAATATTTATGAAACCTTAATTAAATGCAATCCCCAACCACAACTTCAATTTTCATCCTACAATCCTTACCTTACTATTAACCCTAATTAAATTCTATTCATAAATTTAATTTTTGTGAGACCCTAACCCATTCTCTTTTTAAACCATAATCATAGCCTAATCCTGACTTGTTATCTTAACTCTAAACTCAATCCTAAATTTTATTCTAGAATGTTAACCTTAACCGTAGCATAACCATAACCTTAAACCTAGCTTAAATGAACCATAATTATACCTAACCCTATCTTACTTAAACCATATTTAAACCTAACCCTAAACCTTATAACAGGAAAGAGTACTTGAAAGGTACTTCAATCATTTCCCAATCTTAAAAACTAAGAACACTAGACATGGAAGTCAACAGAACAACTCATCTTGTTGGGTATATCCATCATATATTTGAGATATGATAACGATGGGTGTTGTGGTTAAATTGATTCTGTCTACAACACAAGAACCTCAAAGATTAAATAAAAAAATAAGAACACTTTCCACAAGGAGGGAAGATGGAAAAAATATCTAAATTTCTCAAGATGTAATGATTACACAATTAGAAGATTAATGATTGTAGGATTATGGTTGCAAGATTGATTACAATGAATATAAAGCTATTATTTTATATAAAATTACATCTCTATAAATAGAGACAAAAGATAAAAATCTAAGATATGAAAACTAGTGCATGATATGAAAACTAGAGATAAAAAAGTTAATTTGGACCAAACTAGACTAAACTAAATAAAATTAGGCTCAACTAAGTGAAATTAAGCTAGACATGCATGTGCAAACATGTACTAAATTATGCATCATCATATGTATGAGAATATTCTTGAGCATGTGTACAATTAATTAATGCAACAATACAAAATGTGTCTAATGCATCAAAACTATGTATGTGCAACATAAATGCATGGTCTAACATTTTAAAGGTGTGAGATTCTTAATGGAATCTACCATTAGAATTGGCTATTAGATTAATAAAGAGTTATGGCAATATGTGAATATAAAAGAAGATGATTCAACCCCCGCCCCCTTTCCACGCACACACACAGAAAGAAAAACTAACTCTTGCGAAACTGTATTAGCTGAAAATTTACAAAAATCAAGAAATAGAAAATGGTTAGACTAATATATACTTGATATAATTTCTATAAAACTATATGGTATATCTAGATAGAGCACAAAACCAAATTTTTGATGATATATGATTTTCAAAAGGTAAAGTTTGTATGAGAAAGTTAGGGCCCCAAAATCTCCAAACAAAAGATATGATTTTGTAGGCCTAGTACCTAAAACCCGTGAATAATCTAACAAAATCACCATAAAAAATGAATCAATTTTAGAATTATCTTTTTTAAGGTATCTTATTTGCATGATTTAGAATTTGTATGCTCAACTTATGGCACAAATATTGAAGGTAGGTCAAAATAAAATCAGGAGGCTTGAATGGGATGATGTGGAAGTCTATATGGTGACATCAACTTGATGTGATGTCATGTTGATGTCAATAGAATATTTGGGGAATATTCCCATCATAGGAAAAAATTTTATACCTATTGAAAAAAGATCCCTTGGACTATACTCTTTTATATTGCATGAATATGCTCAAAATCTTTGAGAATCTTCACAAGGATTAGAGTCTTTTAAAAAATAAAATCTTGCTCACTTTTTATTGATGTCAATAAGTTTCCAGCATGTGTAGGTTTATACCTAAAAAAGGTAGCTTTCTTTTCTTTTTCCAAAAAATAGATTTTTTAGCATAACTTTATGAATTTATTGAGAAAAAAATGGAATTTTTAAATAAAAGACCTTAGTGATATTTTTCCAACAATCTAGTGCAAGTTACCCGTTAGGACTGGATGCATTCTCAGACAACATAATCAAACCTACATTGTGCTTGTCCCAAAGCATGACAATCCTACCACTATGATGGATTTCAGGCCCATCAGCCTTTGCAATACCTTCTACAAGATCCTGGTTGGCAGAATCAAGCCTCTTCTAGACAAGATTATCTGCACTACTCAGAAAGGTTTTGTGCCAAGTAGATAGATTCTAGATGTGGCCATTGCCACCCATGAAATCATCCACTCTATGGACAAAAGCAAGGTCCTAGGTATGGCCTTTAAACTGGATATCTCCAAAGCTTATGACAAAGTTAACTGGTCATTTCTACTTAAAATTCTTGCTTTGTTAAATCTTCTTACAATCTACTTTTGAAGGAGGAGAGTAATCTGGGGGACTGGAAGAAGATGTGGATCCCACAGCTCACATCCAAAATAATTTTTTTTTGGTGGACTCTAATGCATGGTAAGGTCCTATCCCAGGATAATCTTATAAAGAGGGGCTTCTCCATGGTGAACAGATGTGTCCTATGTAAGAAGGAGGAGGAAATGGTGAACTACCTTTTCATCCACTATGATTATGCCACCAACATTTGGCAAGAGGTTATCGGCAAATTGGGTATCTTGTGGGCCCTAGGCAGAGAAGTGCATCAATTTAATAATTGGAGATCTCCCTCCAATCACCCCCTGCTCCAAATCCTCTGGCGTATGCTACCCCCTCACATCTACTGGGCCATTTGGAAGGAAAGGAACAATAGGATTTTCAGAGAGGATAGTAACTATTTTGAGACCTGTCTCCATATTGGAACTAAGCTCCTATGTGATAATGCCAGGATGGCTAAATGGAAGCTTCCTCCCTATCCTCCTGCTACATGGGAGGTGAGAATTGCTGGTAGCTGGAACCTCCTAGATGGTTTCTCTAGGTTTGACGATGCCAAAAGGATAGCTAGAAAAGCTACCAGACGGGCCGCCCCTCCTGGAGGATGGGCCAAATTAAATTTTGATGGGGTGGCAAATAATTTAGGCCAAGGAGGGGGTGGTGTTTTGAGAGATCACAAAGGCACTTGCTTGCTAGCTTATGCTGGGCCGATCAATAACTACACTGTCACCCAATCAGAAGGAATGACCCTTCTCTGGGGGATTAAATTTGAAAAAAAAATGAACATCAGGCAACTGGAAATCAAGGGGGATTCCAAAGTGGTTGTTGAGGTTGTCAAAAGTGGTGCTAGTGCGGGGTGGTGGGCTAGACCTATTATTATGGAGATCAGTGAGCTACTCAACAGCTTCCAATGCACGACTATGGGTCACACATACAAAGAGGGGAATTTGGTTTCTGACTCAATGGCAGCAATAGGCCTAAAACAAATCAAACTTAATAGTTGGAGGCTGGTTAGTGATTTACCTCTGGTGACTCAGTAACTCATCAGGGGAGAAATGAATATTACTATTTAAATGTGCCAAGCTATCATACTCATTATGAATCCTTACTGGATCATGTGATGGTGTGCTCGGGTGATTTTTGTGATTATGGAAAGGAGAACCCAAATTCCCATAAAGAATCATCATTACCTTAAAAACATGTGGAGTAAGAACTATCTGAATTAGAGGGCTTACTTGGCTAACAAGGACAACAAGTGTGTCCTTGGTATTATTGCTATTAATGGCACCTAGAGATCCATTAGATCTGGCTGTACGGAGCTCATTTTCCAAAAAATTTCTCAAAGCCAACATTTTAAGTATAATCTTTCCTCGGAAAGGCTTTGCAAAAATAAGTGGTTTTTTATAGTCTGCAAAAATGCCTGGCTCTTAGATTTCTAGGATATTCTAATGCAGGAGGGGCAAAGCTTTGAAATGGGAGGCAACACTCTCCGCATTGAGCCTGATAAAATCGATGAGGGTTTCACCTCTGATGCGTTGGTGACTCATTACTGCAAAGAAAGTGACATATGGGGTTTTATGGAGAGAATGAAAGGTGGGCATGATGAACGAATCTCCAAACAATTCATCTCATCTACAAACAACAGGAGTGTCTCGATTGGGGGCATCCACTTCCAGTTGAATGAAGAGGTCATAGCTAAGGTGACTGGGCTCTCTATGGTGGGGAGGAAATACAAAAAGACCAATCGGACTCCTGACCCTACCAGTCTCAACCAGTTTTTCAAGGATGGTGAGCAGTTGATGAAAGACAATGGGGCTTCAATAGAGAGGTGTTTCCAGACTTCTGGCTGAAAAATTTGCCTCATAGTGATGAAATATTTCACGCTGGAAGGTAAGTTCACTGTGTTTTGCTACTACTACTTACCATTCCTGAATCATATTAGAAACAAGGATTTAATTTCCATACCTTTCTATCTTTTGCACTCCATAGAAAGTAATATCCTTGATATTAAGGACAACCCTGATAAGTCAACACCTATCCTCCATCAAGGCCTCCTTCTCTGCATTTACCATTTTCACAAAGCTATTTGCCTAGTGTCCAAACCCCCTTGATTATCTAGGAGATGACCCAGGAGGAGTCCTCAGCCAAACCTAAAAATTCCACCCATTCCTCCTCCCAATCCATCCGTGTCATCCAGGAGCCTAAGTTGGGTGCTAAAGAGGGTAGAACCCACAAAAAATGTGTTAAGAACCCCTTCAATAGGAAGGAGGGTCAGGAGGAGTCTTATGTCTCTAAGTCTGTGGAGAACAAAGATAGGAAGGAGGCTGACAGTACTCCTGAGATTGAATGTAGGCCCAAAAAATAGAGAATGATGGAGAGCCAGGTTAATCTGGAGGTGGACTTAAGTGGCTCGGGTCATTGGAGGTCTAATATAATTGCCAAGGAATAGTGTAAAACCAAGTTGTTGGAAATGACCTCTAGAGAGAAATCCCTATCTGAAAAAGACTCCCACACCATTGAGTCCATGAAAGGTTCCTCAAATGATCATATGAGTCCCCATAGGACTGGTAACACTCCTTTGCCCAGCCTCCAACAAACCATGGAAACCCCCAATAACCCTACCCCGCCCTTGAGTCCTTCTCATGATCCCCAGAATAAGCCCCCCACCTCTAATTACAATACTAAGACCCTGGAGGACAAAAACAATTTTAAAGGCACCCTCAAAAGGAGGTTCTTGAATTTGGACAAAGATATTGCGGAGATTAAGAAGAATATGCAGGATCTGATGAATCAATGCATGATGACCAACAAATTTTCCCTGACGGTCAAGCATGCTTCAGCTACGACTCTCTGTCATGTGTACGAAAAGCTGGCGAGCGGCAAGCTGGAAGCGGATGAGGACAACAAGGATCTTTTCTTGTTTCTATAGGAAGAGTGGGCTAGGACCCTGCTGTCTAAACAGCTGGGTGGGAAGAACTAATTTTTGGTGTCTATGTGTTGGTTAATTTTGACTGGGCTTGGCCCTCAGATCCTCTATTTTGTGGTTGGGGTTAATGTTAGTTTTTATATCTTTTTATTCAGCCTTGCATGGCTTATGACTGATACTTTACATGCTACTGTTTATTTTAAGTACTCTGGTTTAATCCTTTTGATCAGTACTATGGTTTATGTTTTTGATAGGGGTAGATTAGACTTGGTGATTATGTTGTTAAACTATTCTATCTGCTTTGACTAGTTCCATTAATGTGCTATTAATGTGCTACTAGTCCTTTGTTCCTCGGGCCAGCACCCTCTTACTAATTTATCTATAAAAAATAATCTGGTGCAAGTGCAATATGGTTTATATGGAACATATAGAATACTACCTAATAAAATGTCTAACTCCAAAAAAAATTACCTTCAATTTGATGGTGATAAAATTTTATGAGTTGATAAGCATTTTTATGGTTTTTGGGCCTTCTAAGGAAGATGGTGAGATCTTCTTTACTCAATGATGCCCATATTTTTTTGACCCCTATATTTCCCCTGAATTTGCATTCCCTCAAAAAAGTTGACTCCAAAATTTTAGTTTCTCGTATTTGATGAAATGATTTTTAATTTGTAGGTTTTGGGACACTAGAAACTCAATGGGGGCCTTTTTTTGAGCTCAATCTACACTAAAATAATCAATCAAGGTCTAATCTATCAAGGATAAAGATAGGAGCATATCAGATTAGGTATTGATACCATGTAGGAGTTGATGATGATTTCAACCCACTAGCGTAGAATCATCTGCGAGCATAGGTGACACCTATCACAAAGAGAATATCAACTAAGATAAGTTGAACAACTTAAGCATTCTATATATTAATTACACAATTAAAATTGTGATACAAATGTGATTGAATGGTATGATTTTGTAGAAATAAATAGCCCTAATTATAGTAAAAAATTAAACTCAAACTAGAAATAAAGCGAGAGATTCATATGAAAACTAAAGTCATACTAGACTAAACTAGGCTAAATCAAACTCAACTAAATCTCAACGAAGTGAACTTAAGCTAAGAATACATATGAATTTTATTTTTTACTTATGCATGTGAATATGCTTGAGAATATTCATGAGCATGAGCATAATTATAAAATAGAACAATAGAAAATGTGAATAATTCAATAAACCTATCTATGTGAAACATATATGCATGCTTTAATATACACTTCCTACAACAATAGCTTAATTAACACTCACATTTTTCAAATTTGAGCCAAAGGCTTGGTACATTATTTTGGACTTAGTTTGTCGCTAATTGCTATAAATTTGTACTTATAAATCTACTATACTACATTCCACGCCCTCGTAGAATTTTTAAGATATTGATCTATTTTAGCTTAGTTTCCTATTATTCATATCCTTACATTTACATCAAAACATGTTTTCTCTTATTCATCCCAAATATCGTGTCCAGCTTTTGTTTGTTTTAGATGCATAATACTACTAAATTTTTATTTCAAATAAGCTTTTCCCTCTCATCCCCCTTTGAATTTTTTATTTAAACAAGACTCTAAGTTATTTGAATATGATATATAATAAGTTGATAACGTTCAACATTTCCATATTTAGAACCCACAAGGTTTACATTCTCATCATAATTGATGAAAATATATCTCTTTTCTTAAAATTTAACTTTGATTGGCTAACGAAATATCACTCATATCAAGATTGCCCTTGTAAACTTGATCCTGAATTGAGGATGCTAAGGTGGACTTGATCATTTCATTTCCAAATTCAAATTTATTGTAGCCTAGTTTGGATAATATTAATTTTAGCAATACTTATCAACTTCTACACATTATTTGTGCAAAAGTACATCATATTAAGATAGGGGAGAGCACTAATCATCATAATTTTTTATGCATAGAAAATACTCGCAATCATAGAAATATTGTAGCCCCACTTTACCTTTTCATAAGCTACAACAAGTACAATATAGTTCTCATGACAATATTTCACCCTAGCTTTCATTACTTGGTCTAGTACTAATGCATTCATTACATTTTCATTCTCACCCATTAATTACCTCATTATACCATACTTAGCTACCAAAATGTGTTTATTTCATCCATGACCTATTGTGCTCACAAAATTATTGAATCAATTAAGAGAGATTTGACTATAACAAGGAAGGCTCAAGGACTATTGATTTTAAAATGGATCATTGTGTACTCCTTGACATGATTATTGATGGTAGATAGGTTTTTATATTGAGAACGTGTGCATGGTGGATTGTTATAATAGTAGCAAGAATTGAGTAAAAAAATAAAAAAGAAAGCCCATGTTATGAGTAATTGTTATGAATAAGAGCCACGTGTGCCATGCCTAAACATTACCTTTGGCTTTATCTTAACCTTGACCCTCAGAATAACCTTAATAATTAAATTGTGTAGCTCTATTTGAATCTTTATGAAACCTTAATTAAATGCAAACCCCATCAATAACTTCAATTTTCATCCTACAATCCTAACATTACTGTTAACCCTAATTAAATTCTTTTCATAATTTTTTTTTTGTGAAGTGCTAACTCATACTCTAATTGAACCATAATCATAGCCTAATCCTAATTTGTTATCTTAGAGTTTATTCTAGAATATTAACCTTAACCCTAGCATAACCATAACCTTAAACCATGCTTAAATGAACCATAATTGTACCTAACGCTATCTTACTTGAACCATATTTAAACCTAACCCTAAACTAATTAAACCCTAAACCCTATAACGGGAAAGAGTACTTGAAAGGTACTTCAATCATTTCCCAATCTAAAAAACCGAGAACACCACATATGGAAATCAGCGGAACAACTCATCTTGCTGCGTATTTCCATCATATATTGAAGAGGCAATAACGATGGGCGTTGTGGGTGAATTCATTCTGTCTCGTAACCTACAAACTATTTTGAATGGTGAATGTTCCCACTCAACAGGTAAAATAAACCGTAAACTTTTGTACGGTACCTTAATTCTTGCGAACGAGACCATCATCAATCTGGGTGTATCAGTCTTAATAGAAGTTTTAATAATGAGAGGAGATTGTGCGGCCAAAAACTTCTCGAAACGGAAGAAATTAAATGGGTGTCCGTATTGGAAATGCAATTTTGATTTCAGTCGTCGATAAACTCTGTCACCTAGTGAATTCTCAATGTTGTGTTGTCACCCGAATGACAACTTAACCTAACTGGCTTATTCCCGGGACAAAACCCATTTTTGCTCAGGAGAATCAGCGAATAGAACTGGAAATCGCCGCGGCCCGCTTTAAATCCCATGTGTTAGAAATCTGTTTATTGGGTCTGGGAAAGGTAGAAATTTGAAAAGCAAAAATGGACGGTTGTGCTGCACCGGCATAGAAAATAGGCGCCCAATTTTCTCTCTCATCGTCTATGGCGCTTAGAGTTGGGAGCTCTATAAAATGGTCTGATTCTCACTCTTATTTGCATCCGCATGTACTGCTCGCTTTTCGCCTTTTAAGGTCTTACTACTTCTCTGCATTGTCATTTTCCTTTGTGCAATGGGGAGTCGTAGTGGGAGTGGGAGCTCTGGAGGAAGTTGGTGGCTCTATTCCATTCCTCTCTTCGTTAAGGATGGACGTGGGTACATGCTACACAACACAGATCACATGATCTTTTCTGCATGGCCGCTCTACGTCGCAATTCTGCTCGTGGCTGCCTGCGCCATTGTGGTTGCATGGTTGAGACCGGGAGGATCTGCGTGGGCCGCCAGAAAGAAGGGCGGCGCCACCATTCCTGGGCCTAGAGGCTTTCCCATCATAGGAAGCCTTATTGATATGAGCCGTGGTCTTGCCCATCGCAGGCTCGCTCAGCTGGCTCGTATTCATGGTGCGAAAAAGCTGATGGCCTTCAGCTTAGGCTCGACTCCCGCCGTCATAACATCTGATCCCGAGGTGGCTCGAGAGTTGCTCAGCTCTGTGAATTTCTCAGATAGGCCGCTCAAGCAATCCGCCCAGCAGCTCATGTTCGGGCGAGCGATTGGCTTTGCTCCAAACGGTGAATACTGGAGAATGCTCCGCCGGATTTCCGCCACCCATCTCTTCGCTCCCCGCAGGATCGCCGCCCACGAGCCCGGCCGACAAGCCGATTCCCTCGTCATGCTGAACAACATTCGAGACGAGTATGTTTCTGGCGGCGTTGTGCGGCTGCGCCCCCATTTGCAGACGGCGGCGCTGAACAACATCATGGGGAGCGTTTTCGGGCAGAGGTTTGATATCTGCGGTGAGAGCGAGGAAGTGACAAGTCTGAGAGAGATGGTGGAGGAGGGATTCGAGCTTCTTGGGGCGTTTAACTGGGCCGACCATCTTCCTTGGCTCAGGTTTCTCGACCCCCTTCGCATCCACTCCCGTTGCAAAACCCTCGTCCCACGCGTGAGAGGCTTCGTGAGGAATATCATTGAGGAGCACCGTCTCAAACATAAGGATAACGACACCGCCGACTCTGATTTTGTAGATGTTCTGTTGTCTCTCAATGGAGAAGATAAGCTGGACGACGAAGACATGATCTCTGTTCTCTGGGTATGATACAAATTGCATCTTGTTCTATCTTGTATAATAAAGAGTGCATCTTGAATCTTCTTTATTGGCGTTTTCTCTGTTTCCTTGTTCTTCAATTTAATGATTGTTCTATTCATTGGTTTCGGATTGTGTGTTCATGGTTGCATGCAGGAAATGATATTCAGAGGGACTGACACGACGGCGCTGCTGACAGAGTGGGTAATGGCGGAGATGTTACTGAACCCGGGAGCTCAGAGGAAGGTCCAGGAAGAACTTGACGCCGTGGTGGGAAAGAGCAGGAGCGTGAGGGACTCGGACATCTGCAAACTACCATATCTGCAGGCGGTGGTGAAGGAGACACTGCGAATGCACCCACCTGGGCCACTGCTATCATGGGCCAGACTCTCCACTCGGGACACCAATGTGGGTGATGGGAAGTTCTGCGTGCCGGCGGGTACCACCGCGATGGTCAACATGTGGTCGATTACACATGACCCGCTCATTTGGGATTCCCCCGAACAGTTTCGACCAGAGAGGTTTCTGGAGTCGGAGGGCGGTGAGAATGTGGACGTCAGGGGAAATGATCTGAGGCTTGCACCCTTTGGGGCGGGTCGTCGTGTATGCCCTGGAAAGGCTCTGGGTCTTTCCACTGTTCATCTCTGGTTGGCCAAACTGCTGCACCATTTCCGCTGGGTACAACACGAGCAGCATCCCCTGGACTTGTCTGAGGTGCTTAAGCTGTCCTGCGAGATGGTGCACCCACTTCATGCCGCTCCTCTCGTCAGGGTCGATCTCAAAAAATTCTAAGGAATCAGTGTCGTCTTTGTTTTCGGTCTTAAGTATGGCGTCTTGCGGTTATGTGTACTGTTTTTCTTTTAGTTTAAATGTGTAATGCTGGTGTGAATTCTGAAGGGTGAATTGTCGCGGCTCTGAAATATTCAATTTTGTTAGCATTGGTCTGGCGTTTTCCCGGTGTAACTGCCAGAACAATATTTTTGATGGATTATAATTATATGTATGTAGTGGGAGTTCTGAATGTTCCCACCGATCGCATGAAGCGAACTTTATGCTTTATTAATAATAATGGTTTGAGTTTAAGTAAAATTCTTGGCCGTTTTCTTCTGAGTGGCTCAGTCTGCAGAGAATTTCTCGTTTTCTTCTAAATAGTTCATCATGCGAAGAATTTCACAAATTTGTCGCGCTGTATGGATTAAATGATTTCATGCTATGTTCCACGCACAAGCTTCTGTTCTGACTGCCTGCTCTCTGTATTTATGGAGGTTGACTTTTTTACTTCCAGCAAGTGCAAATATCACTCATATCGTGTTTTTCCCGTGCCTACGGAAATTTCAGTTGAGCAATTGAATTTGCTCCGTCAGAAGTTCTTCGGTTTAATTTATACGCACTTTTTTAATCTATAGAATGTCATAGAAATTTGAAAAATAATATGCATTAATAAAAATTTGATATCTTTATATATGAAGTTTTTTATTTTACAGCGTGCATGAGTGCTTTTTTGGTTCTCTATCCTGGAAACGTCTAAACAGCAAACTAAAACGCATATCTTACAAGGGGACACACAGTTTTTTTTCCCAATTGTCTTTATATGGCTTATCTTATAGTTGGCTGTTTAGCCACGAGTTTGTATCTGTAGCTGCTCTAAGAGTGTTTTTATAAGTGGTGTATTTCTGTAACAGTGTGTTTTTTCATTATTTTTTTTTATGAATGAAAATGAAGGAATTCTAAAAACATTTAAGAGACCTGCAGTCAAAAAAACATGGGATTTGTGTAGTCTATATAGTAATATTTTTTCATTTTAATTATGTACAGTTTTCAAGATATTTCAAATCATATTCAGTGATCATTCTCTTCTTCTAAACAGATCATAAAGTGTGATTGAAAACTTTGATTGACATTAGAAATTCTCATACAACTATTATTAACAATGTTAAAATTATAGTTAACATTATATTATTAGATTACTTCAATCTTCTTAATGAAGATCACAATATAATTTGAAACATAGATTAAAAAAATATAAATAATTAAATTAAAAATTCACACATCTAAAATTAACAACCTTAAAAACAACTAAATAATACTATTAATCTCAACTATTTAAAACCTCCTATTTTTTTCAACAAAATTCACCATTGTATCTAATGCCATAACAATTCCTTGCAATTTGTGGAATGCTTAATGCGGCCTCAACTTGCTCTCTTGATTATTATTATTCATTATAAAACCAAAACATACATTTATTTATGTTTATCTCTTCTATGCTTTATTTTTTCTTTATCATATTTAGTGTCATTCCATTTCCACCACCCCTTTACTTAAAAAAGATGAGTTCTTTCATCCAACTCTTCTCTAGAGATTGCCTATCTACTCATCTCACATCTAAGATGAGAATTGGTTCTCAACTTTGCAATTAGAAGTCTAGCCTTTCCCTTAATTTCTACCCTTAGGTAAGTGTTTTCATCATGTTTCCTCAAGGAGGGATTAATTACCATTGTGTTTTCATCAACAACACAACATTACAAAACCTCTATGAAAGCCTTTAAAACTATAGCCATCAATAAGCACTCCATGTGAACAAACAGGTGACCACACATCTCATGCCATGATTCCAACCTCCACAATGCCACCCTGGCTAAATTGAAATAACTACCATTGTGATTTCTTTTCAGTAGAAACAAGCTCTCTCAAAACTACCAAGTAGTATTAGATAAACCATATAAAACCTTGACCTAACATCTAATATTGGGTACTTCATTAATTTACTTTCTCCAATGTTAAATAATTATAATATAATATTACAATGCTACAATATAACATTAAATACCCTCTAAATCCATGACTTGAATCTGCTATGGGCCAAAGCTTGGACTCCTGGTCTCACACCCAAAATTAATGTTTTCTTCTGGCTCCTGCTCTAGAACCATATCCTCATTGTGGATAATCTCATCAAGCGTGGGTTCCAGTTCATAAATAGATGTGTTCTCTGTAATTGTTAAGAGGAATCAGTGGATCACCTCTTCATTCACTACTCCTTTGTTAGTCAAATCTGGCAACTCCTCTTCTCGATCCTGAACCTTTCCTGGTGTTTCCCCCTATCTTTCAGCAATCTCTTCGCCCAATGGGATTTCAAAAGGTTTGATCAGGACTTTAGGTTTTTCTATACTTGGATTCTTCCTCATTTTTTTTGGGGGGGGTCTAGTAGGAGCGCAATAACCACATCTTTCGCGACTGCTCTTCCCCCTCTAAAATTATCTTTGAAAAAATCATACATGTTGTTAAAGAGAATTTTTTCTATTGTGGTAAATCTAACCTTCTTGCAGAAAAGGCTTAGGGAGCTTCTCAAGAAAAAAGATAGAACTATGTGTGGACTAGTCCTCTGCCTGATTGGACCAAAGCCAACTTTGATGGTGCTGCCAAAGTGAACCTTGGTCAAGCAGGTAGTGGAGGAATTATCAAGAATATCTTCAGCATTGGAATTGCAGCTGTCAGTCTCCCCTTGGGTACTCAGATGAATCACTATGCTGAAGCATGCGCGGCTCTTCAAGCTACCAAACTTGCTAAAGACTTGGGGGTTAAGTGGCTATAGTTGGAAGGAGATTCAATGAACATCATCAACTGCCTCAACCTCTCTCACCCCCCCTCTTGGACTATAGCCAACATTATAGTTGAAACTCAGGGCATTCTTAACTCCTTTGCTAAGGTGTTTATCTCCCATAAGTATAGGGAAGCCAATGGGGTGGCTGACTGGTTTGACAATTTTGCAGTCACAAAGGATGCCAAGCTACTCTAGCATAATGGAAATGACTTTCCCAAAGATGTGAAGAGTATCCTAGAAAAAGAAAGACTCCTGAGCATTGAGGGAGATATCCCTTAATTCCCTATTTGGTGGTCCGGTGCAGCAGCTTCTCTTTTGCCTCTCTTGGATTAGTCTTGCCTTCTGCTCATCTTTTGGGTTGTGCACTGGTTGTCTCTAGCCTTGTTTGCTCTGGCTTTCTGTGGTCTGCTTCTTGTTTATTTTGTTCTGGTTTCTATATTTTGTTCTAGACTTGTGGGTTTCAGGCACCCTGTAAAACCTATTTTACTTAATAAAAAACATTAAATACCCTCTAGAATACTCCAAGGGAATCTGTGTGCATCACATGTCCATCTAGGTAAGTACAAAGTATATAATAAATTAAATATTATAATTATAAATATTATTATTCAAGCTATACGACACGTATTCTCTTAATATTGTCCTATAGGTATACATTGCATAACAAGAGATAAGTAACTACAAATATGAACAAGAGAACAATCCCTCTAGTAACATATACCATCATGAATCAAAGTTCTCCATGTGCTCCATCACAATACCTCCAATAAGAAAAAAGTTACCACCATCTCATACATGAATGCTCTCCCTCCACCATGCTACTACCATTAGACATAAATATGGGGTCATCCAAAGATAAAGCCACACAATCTATCATAACGAATCAAAAGTCCTGCATCAACCATATCCCAAATAAAACACTAAATTTAAAGGTATCAATATACATCATTAGCTGTCAAGAACCAATATCCATAACTAAAATATCTCTCACAACAAATGCTAGCACATCCAACTATCCATACCTCCAAGGTATGCAAAAAAAATATCATGTGAATTGTGTATCATCATCATATACATCCCATGGTATGAAACCTTTTTGAGAAACAAGGTGAATAAAATTTGCAATATCAACTTTCATATATGATTATGAATCTTAAAATATTACCAAATTTGAAAATAAACCATACCAAAATAGACATTGGATTTACATGCAGAAACCCTATCATGAAAAAACTTCACTAGAGAATGAGGGAAAGTATATTATTATTCTTCAAAAGACATAACACCACAATAATACACTTCAATATAATTTTCTAAATTATCTAAAAAATTCTTGGAAATAGAGACCAACTAATGGTTAAATGGCTAGTCCTTGGCTCCAATTTATAGCCAAATGAGAGAGGAAACCCACCATTTTTTTCCAAAACATGGGGACAAAACCACTTGAAAAAATCAACACCTTGGACAAAAAATAGCCAATATAAAGAATAAAATACTAAATAACTCTTCAAGTGAGTCCTCATGGGTACCAAACCCAAATCTAGTTATACTTCACACATTATGAGTGCTTTGTAGCTTGTAATGACTATTGAGATCCCCAATTGGACACTTTTTATCCTCCCAAACTTAGTGTCTTTCTGCATGATGCCTTATGAAGGAAGGAATTTATTTTATTTTATTTTATTTTTATTTATATATATCATCCCTTCATCTTTACCTCTTGAAAATATAATTGCAAATAGCCATACAAAATAAATAACTTATATTTTTCTCAAATGTCATAGGGAACAATTTCCAAAGAACATGGGGACATTTGAATGGCTTAGGATTTCAAGTTTAATGTCACCTTATCCTAACAACCTTAAGCTCCAAATACATAAGTGTCACATACACACCTAGAGTCTCCCACTACAAGGAATGTGCACCAAGAGAGTGAACAAAAAATAGGGTACATGTGGCCATTTTTTTTAAAAAATTGGTTAAACCTAAACTGGGAGGAGAAATTTGAGACTTGTGAACCTATAATTTGAAGACAAAAATGAAATATAAATTGAAGTACTTTCAATTTATTTTTAAAACTACCAATATTTAAAAAAAATAGATAAGATTAAGGTGGTAAAATCCTTTCTAGTCCAAGATTTATTCAAAAGAATTATCCAAAAGCATCCAACATCCATCATCCATTTTGTAATCAACAAAGAAACATTACAATACATCAATGAAAGCCATTGGAACCTTATCATTATAGCTTCCATTATAGATTACCTCTTGACAAAACTACATATATACATATTAAACAAATTATAGATAAGATTAGATATATAAAAATTAATTTAGAATATCTACATTCCAAAAACAAATGTCATATGCTTAAACATTTTATAAAAAAAATTGAAATTTGAAATTTACTATTGTATATCAATATGCATACAATTTTTCTAAGAAAAAAGAAAATTATTTAAAAATTAAAGTAAAAATTTGGAAGGATATAATTGTCATATTCTTAAAACACTAAAAATATAAAGATTTTTTAAAATGTATATAAAGGTTAATGTAAAATATCTGTATTCTATAAATATTTTCATATGCTTAAATAATTTAGTAAAAAGACTTATTAAATTTAAAATTATTATTGTATATTAATATGCATACATTTTTTCAAAAATGGAAGGGAAGAAAAAGAAGAAGAAAATAAAAATTACTTAAAAATGATATTTAAAAATGGGACATAAATGATTGCCTATTTCTTATTACACTGATAATATAAAGTTTTATTGAAATGTATGTAAAATTAATTTAAAATATCTATATTCTAGAGATATTAGACATATGCTTATTCAACTAATTATAAATAAGATTTATGAAAAATATTCTCTTTAACCCCACATTCAACTTTGAGAAAAAAATGGCTCTGAAACATTTTGGATTCGCATCTGATCATGAAAGGTGGGTAGGGAAAAAATAGTTTTTCATAAAAACAAAGTATGCATTCTTGGGGAAATCTCCCCCCCCCCTAAAGTAAAGGAGGGATGATGGTTTTAATTCAAGAAAGATAATTAGGGAAGAAAGAAGAGGGTGGAACCCTCTCAGAAATAGGGATGGCAGGAACCCAAATCCATGGGTGACTCAACTATTACAAAAGATTAATAGATTCGATATATTGTAAAGAATCGAGGAGGGTTCTCCAAAATTAGTTCCCCAAAAAATGTCATTACAAGAGAAATAAATAAATTTCCAAAATAATATTTCTTATGAAAAAAGATTCCTGAAAAAATCCTAGGGTTTTTAGAAAGGAGACGAATGAAAACACTAATCCTCAACAATCGAAAGGTGGTGAGAAGGAAATACCAAAATCTGAGATACTAGATAAATTGTTAGCGAAATGTAGAGATGGAGTAGTAGAAGCATCGGAAAGAATTTTCCAGAAATACAATGTCCTTGCTAGATGGATTTATTTTAGAAGACCAATAGTACTAATAGCTTAATGGTTCGTGGGGGCTTTTAAATAGGTAAACATTATGGTTTTATCAGAATTTTTTTTATATATTGCTTGTCAAGTAGATTTGAAGAATAGTGTTTTGAAAGTAGAATCGCCTCAATTTAAATGTTATAATTTTAAATTTTTAGATTGGCGGCCCAATTTTAATCCTAAGAACTTAGAGAATTTCATAATAGAAAGATAAATCTTGCTTTCGAATTTACTGATAGAATTAGTGAATAAAGAGATTATTAGGAAAATAGGTAATAAGCTAGGAATTTATGTAGGTATGGAAAATGAAAAATTTTAAAAATCAAATGTTATTATGGTTGGTAAAATAGATATAAACATGGGATTTTTAAAACCAGTGGAGGTTAGGAAAAAAGATTCCTCATACCTAATTCATCCAAAATTATTTAAAGGCTCTCTTCGGGAGGATGAATCCCTAAATGAGGAGAGGAAGCATAGGTTATTTGATATAGGATGAGATTTCGAAGTGAGATTCAATGATAATCAGGGAGGGTTCATTATTGAAAAGAAAAAAATGGTGGAGACATAGAAGTGGAGGAAGGGGAGAATGCAAAAACATAAAGTAAAAAAATAGATAGAAGGTACGAAGGGTTTTATGTAATGAAGGAAAAACAACTTGAAAACATTATAAGGAACGAGACCCATAGTGTAGCTAAGATGATCAATGAAGAGAGAAAGAGGGATTTTTTTGCTACAAATTTTCCTGAATATAAAAACTCTCATGTCCGACCACCTTAAATTAATGTAAACTTCATCAAATTAAAAGAATTGTTTATTATTATTGTATTAGGTGAAGCATAGAATGTAATGTATATTTCAAATTTCAAAAATATTATATTATTTGAAAGTTATAGTTATTTTTGAAAGAGTCTATCAATCAGGACTTCTTCTTCACATCGCCACTTTTTGGCATACCATGATCCTGCACATACCCCCTAAACTAATTAAACCCTAACCTTTATAACAAGAAAGAGTGCTTAAAGGTACTTTAATCATTTTTCCAAGCTTAAAAAATTAAAAATAACAGATATTGAATTAAACAAAACTGTTATACACTAAGTTTGCACCCTTGTTTCAAGCTCTTGTAGTCTTGATAACCTAGTATAACATGGAAATCATCTCCAGGTTGTGGGACCTATGCTAACTGAGATGAGACCTCCAAGTTCTAGGCTGGTTCCTCTTGGATGATAACCTTAATTTGCTTCTAGACATGAAAAGTAAACTTTTGAGGGAAAGGGATAGAAGGAATGCTTGGAAAGGGAAAAGGCTGAAAGTAAACTACCTACTAGGTGATACACCAAAATTAGGGTTTGGATCTCAGTATACAGGAATGGAATCAATGAAAGGCTTAGGTCTAGTAGGTCACAACTTACTAAATAGGCTCACATAAGTGTTTCATAGGAGGGCCTAAACATAAGGCACAACTTATGACCTGCAAGTAGACATTCACTTCTGCAACTTGGTGTAGGATTGAGATAAGACTGTTAGGGGGCTGAAGTATACCCACAAAAATATCTAAATCAGATCAAACACAATAACACACACAATTACAGAGAGTAAGAGGGATCAGGAACCCTAAGTTGTCATTGAAAACATGCATATACTTTGATTCAATAAGAAATAATTTAAACAAGGAAGCATAGGGATATGAAGGATTGTCACAAAATACCTCTACAATATTTGAATAATCAATGAAAGATTTACAACTGTAGAAGCCAGAGGGTAGAAAAAATGCCACAGACAACTGTTAAGAAAGGTGGATTTCTTTTACAATTGTCTAACTTTGAGCTCTAAGGCTCCAAAAAAGAACTATATACAACTCAACTGCATGCAGGTAGGAGTCAAAACTAACCTAACTAGGGTTACATAGGTATAGCAATATAACATCAAACCCTAGGTACACTGATCACCTATTATGAAAATATTTGAGAACACCAGTGATCAAATCATATCTTTCCTTGCATGTTGATCCTTCTGAACTGAAATCACTTGCAGACACAACAACCTCAACCTACCAATCCACCTGCAACTCCACTAAGCCAAGAAGGCTCACAATCTGATCATATTTCCCTGGGTAACCGTACCATTCAAAAGGTGGCACCAACTCTTTCTAGCATCTCCTAGCATGAAAACGGGGCACAATACCTTGCAATGCCGGCCAACAATCATCTCCATCACCCTCTCAACCATAACCGTCCTAAGAATTAAATTCCTAAGCTACCCGACGTCATGCATGGCTGAAAGAATGCAAAACCCTAGCAAAACCTTCGCACAAAATTTGTATTTAAACATTAATGGCTAGCCTAGTCATTTTAAAACGTGACTATCAAGGAGAAACCCTTCCTAGCAGATGAACGGTTGCAATGCACTGAGAAAACAAAGCATTATTCATATTTTATAAAAAGGGAAAAAGCACTTTTGTCTCACATGAGGCTCAAAAGTCAACACTTCACTCTCATTGGAGGATGTTTGTGCACATGGATTGCTCCTCTTTCAACCTCCACCGCTGATTAAGACCTTTTGCCTCTTAATCTCCATGGTCCATTTCACCTCATTTCTTATAAAAGGAGAGCTCTCTCCCTCATTTGCATATCCATATTTTATGCTATTGTTATGCTGCAGGTTTTGGAGCTCTCTTTGAAGACACTCAAGCTTTGAAGCCTTGACATTTTAGTTGCATTTCATAATAGTTTTTCTTTCATAATCACATTCATGGCATCATAGATTAGATTTCCTTTTATGCAATAGAATAGATCTCACATAGCTTAATTAAGGGGCTTGGAATCTATTGTACTTCTTTTCATAGTTTAGTTTACATTTCCTTTGATAGATTAGTCTTGCACATTCATACTAGTTGCATTTGCATTTCATTTCCATTTAGATTCTTGGAGATATTGGCATTGTTGCCCTTGTCTTCATTGTGAATCTCTCATTGTGTGGTTGACTAGCAAGGTCACTTTCTTGTAGCTCTAGCTGAGAGCAAAACTCATAGTCCCTTGCAACTCCATGCATAGAGAGCTATGAGCCGCTTTGTGAGGCCTCATTCTTGAGCAACCTTGCATGTAATGGTTCATAGAAGTGCATATTTTAGTGTGTACACTTCTCAGAAATATCGCGCGATATACTTCCTATCTTGGCGCGATACTTCGCTCGAAAAAAGTATCGCACGCCTATATTGAAGTCTATCGCCTGGCATCGTGCGAAGTATCGCTCGACTGGGGAAGTATCGCCCGACTATAGGAAACTGTATCGCGCGATACTGTTGAAGACTGAGAAACATCGCCTAGTCTGGCAGAAACTTGCGCTTTCAGTTTTTTTGTCCGAATTCGACTATTTTAGCTTGCTGTTTTGTTTTACTTTGTTTAAATAGGTCTAACCTGCATTTTTTAGCTTGAATCCATTAGATTATTGCACATTTACATTTGGATTTTGATTTTGCTAACATTGTGGGCCTAACAAGTTGTGTTTGTAGGTGCTTTCCTTTGCTTGAAAATTGCTAAAAATGCATGTCAAAGAGGGCTACTAACAGTTTTTGTAGGGCTGCCCAAGCATAAAAACAAAAAAAAAATTCTTGCTTTTTTATTTGCTTTCCTTTCAAGTGTGGCATTCACTAATAGTATTAGGAATCTTAATACCTTGTGAAAGGGATTTTGAGGTGGTAGGAGAAGTATGCTCTTCACCTTTAGGTGAATCAGAAAATCTTGACCCATCTTAAGGTTTTGGAAGCAAGGGGGTAATTGATCTCTTTGCTTGGTGTGTTTGGGAAAGATTCTTGAGATAGGGGAGTATGCTCTTCACCCTTGTGGTGAATCAAAAACCTTGAACCTCAAGATTTGATCCATTTTTGTTTAGTTTAGGAATCCTTTAGCGGGCCTGCTCTTGAGCAATCAAGAGGAACGACTCAAGTGGGGACAACCTTGTCATCATTTTCCTTGGTGGCAAGTGATTCCAACTCACTATAATCTCAAGGCTATCAAGGACACCAAAAACCTTGATAGACATAACACTTGTCTTCGTTTGATGTGAGTAGCTTATGGGATTGCGACCATGGGGAAAACATTGAACAAGAATGCTTAAGGTACTCTTGAGGCCGCGAGGTCCTAGTCCTTTCTGAGGAGCAAGAGGGGTGTTGTGAACGGAAATCCTTATTAAGAACCATTAGATAGAAGCCACCTTATTTTAGCCACTTATCTTCTTAGTGCAAGTATTGATCCAAGTGGTTTACCTGGATCACCTTAAGATACTCACCATATGTGCCCCTTTGGTTGTGTTGTTTGACACTTCCATGACAAAGCCAATATCTCTTGTGGGCAACCACTTGGTGTGAGGCAAGGGGGCATCAAGTTGTGGGCTAAGTTGGTAAGTATTGAGCCTTGTCTTGTAGGAAGGTATTGCTTGAAGTGTTCTCGAATGTGCTAAACCAGTGTAAACGTTCTTACATACAAACGATCGGTAGCATTCATAGGGTGCTTTTTCAATTTTGATATCACAAGTGCTTGTCTCGGCAAGGTTGCTTTTTCCCTTGTTTCAAGTGTTTGAAGACATGTTTGATCCTCTACTGTTTGCAAACCTGTCCAAATGCTGTTGAATTTGTGACTGAAACCAAAAACATCAACCCTCAGACTGAAAATTTTGACCAAACAGACCCAAAAAAATGCAAATTTCACACAATTCTGGTCAAGAGTTGAATAATTCTGCAATAGTATCGCGCCCTGTAAGGCGAAGTATCGTGCGATACTTCGCTCATGCTAGAAATATCGCTCCCTTTGAAGAGAAATATCACGCGATAGTTCGCCCCTGACGGACTATCGCCCGACCTGCCTGCAGTGTATCGCCCGCAAGTGTTAAGAAGTATCGCCTGGCTTAGGGCGAAGTATCGCACGGGTGTAGGTTTATCGCCCCAGTAGCCTGGAGTATATCGCCTGGTTCATTTTTGTCGTGCTTAAATTTTGGTCAGTTTTAGTTGCTGTCAATTAGGCCAAGTCTTAGAACAGGCTTCTCACCCTGACGTTTGAGATCTGTCTTGACTCCAAATCTCTGGTTCTTAGTTCTCCGGGATAGCATCATTTGATTTACAAAGTCACTTTGGAATAATTGTCAAGTTATAAAGCCATTCTTGGTGCCAAGGTTCATCTTTAAAATTGTTAGCTATATTCTGGGAAAATTTTAGTTCTCTTATTGTCCAAATCGCTTTCATTTTCAATTATCTTTTGGCCTAGTCCAACCTCCTGATTCAAAAAGTGCAAGGGTAGTCACCCTTTGATTTGAAGCACCTCTTTGACAGTGTTGGTAAAGCCCCCTTTCTTTCTTTTTTTTTCTCATCTCTCTTTGGACAATAGAGGATTTCGATTATCCTAGTTTGGTGTTGACACTTTGAAAGGTCACCTTATCATTGAGAATATCTCTTTTTCATGTCAGTTACGACAAGGTACCAAGTTAATCAAGGGAAGCGACCCCCTGTTACCTTTAGCCAGTTACCACCTATCAAGACCCGTCGATAACCTAAGGGAAAAGGACCCCTTTTTGACCAATCTCCTAAGAGTGAATCTGAGGTTTGTTTCAATCTGGGAGCTAACCCTAGTGAAGTGAGCACCTCTTTCATACCACTTTCATCAAGTATGGACATGAGTTACACTTTCACCCGACAACAAAGAGAAGCCATGAATGAAACTCTCGAGGATATCTTTCAAGGACACAGAAGAGAGTATGGTGGTTCTTCTCATGCCAGTCCACCTGGGTCACCTCCTAACAACGTGAGGTATTTTGATGCTCATCAACGAGCTGAAAGACAGCATAAGTCAGCCCACTCAGATTCAGGGTCACAACACGAAGACCAGAACAACGAATCTAGTGATCACCATATCAACGCAGCTAATGCAATAAGGCATTCAAGACAAACCTCCCCACTTAAGGACACTTCTCGATATGCAAATACAAGATTGAGAAGCATTGAGAGAGAGAAGCAAGCCTACTTAGATGAACAGGCTACAAAAAAGGAAAAATTTTGACAACTAGAGGAAGAGGAACGTGCATTGTTGGATATACAGAAAAGAGTCGCCCAAGAAGAAGAAGATAGACTCTATGCACAACAACTCCAAAGTCAATTTAACGGGAAGGGAGCCAATAGTGGGATCAACTCGCCCCCATCTACCCCTTCCCCTAGCCCTCGAAGAAGATCAAAGACACCCTCACGATCCCCAAGTCCTAGAGGAAGAAGGACTTCAAGATATGACCATCATAGGAGACAATCGTCTCATAGACATTCAAAGCAACCCTCCCAACGAGCACATCATGGCTCACAACACGGAGGCAGTTATGCTAAATCTGATCATATGGACTTCATGACTATGCAACAAGAACCATCCTTTCAAGCCTATGTGGAGCAATACGTGGAACAAAACAAAGACCAATTTTTGGAAAGTCTTATCAACAAAGGCGCTAAAGTTCCATATAACTTTGATGTTCACCAAAAAATCAAGAAACAGAATCCTTCAACTGATGAGTTAATCTTACAAATGCAAAAGGATATAGACAGAATGAAGGCTCCCAAGAGCACATTTCATTTGGACTCCATATGTCCTAATCCCATTGACAAAAGTGTGGTGATGGTAGAATTTCCTAAGAAAGTTGAATTCCCAACATATGACAAATATGATGGCACGGGTGACCCTCACGACCATGTTCGACAATTCTACATAATGAGCTTTTCCTTTCACCACGAAGACTCCTACTTGCTGAGATTATTCCCAAGGAGTTTAAAAGGTCAAGCCATGGAGTGGTTCACCAACCTTTCCCCTCTAGTAAGGACATTTAGAGAACTTGTCCAAAGATTTGTGCAACATTTTGCTTACAATTTATCTAGGTCGGTCACCATGCTTGATTTGTGTAAACTTAAGCAAAATCAAGGGGAATCTTTTGTCACCTTTTTGCAACGATGGAGGTGATTGTGTTCGAAATACCCAAGGACAATCCCTGAAGAAGAGAGAATTGATATCATTGTGAACAATCTAATACCAGAACTCAAATATGAAGTCAAGAAAATCCCATTTAATTCCTTTGATACTATGATAGAGGTGGCATGTCGCATTGAGGATGTCCTAAAAGAACAAGGAATTTTGGCTAAACCAACAAATAACAACAATAGCCAAAATAACAATACTAATGGTAACAAGGACAAAAAGAACTCTTATTGGAACAAAAACAAACAAGTCATCAACGACGGAGTTGTTGATTCATCTCAGATAAAAAATGAAGGAGTTCTTAATCTCTCTCATGCAGTCCAAGCTATGAAGTTGCAAACATCGTCAACGCAACAAGACAAACCTTAGTATCAAAAGAGATCTAAAACGGAGAAAAGACAATTCACTAAATTGGGAGAATCATATGCAGATGTTTTTAAGACACTAGTTTCTCATAATCTGGCGCACCCACAGGATCCTACAAAACATCGAATACCAGATCCTTTACCTCATTGGTGGGATGCTAAGGCTTTTTGCGTTTTCCATAATGGGATTGGACACGACATAGAAAATTGTTTTAAACTCAAGCATCTTGTCCAAGACCTTATTGAGAAAGGACAATTACAAGTGGATGGGTTAACTACTAATGCAGACCATAAAGCCTTTAAAGAGCCCTTGCCTAAATATGAAAAAGGAGAGAATTCTAGCAGTAAGAATGGCAAGGCGGCTATTAACTATACATACACACATGCTGATAATGTGATTAACATGCTTGAAGTGGCTGATGATAATATCAACATGGTGAGAAAGAAAGATCCTCATGGACATAATGTGGACTCAGTTCCTATGACTAATGAAAGACCCGCTGTGGTGATAAGAGGTCCTCACTCACAAGGAATGCCCTAGTCCCTCAATGCGGTCACTAGGGGTCAGGCCCAAACACCCATTATCATCAAAGGTCCTAGCACTAGCAAGTCTAAACAGCCCGTGTCCAAAGGTGCTCCTCCAAAATCTGTCGTTGGTCCTGATTCCAATTATAACCTTATTGACCAACTACAACGTACACCCGCTCAGATATCCATTTTTGAGCTTTTAGAATTATCTCCTAAGCACAAGCGCGTCCTCGAGGATGCTTTGCGAGCAGCCAATGTCCCTAATAACTTAGATATCGACCAATTCCAAAACATGGTCAACCATTTGGCTAGCCCTCATTTCCTCACCTTCTCAGAAGAAGATGATAAATCCATTAGTCACCCAAATAATTTGGCCTTACACATCGAGGTCATGATTCATAAAACCCGTGTTAGGCGTGTACTGATAGATGGGGGTGCGGGGCTCAATATTTGTACTCTGAGTTTGCTGCTAGCTCTAGGGTATTCCGAGAACGTCATTGACACAAAGAAAAGAATCACAATCAAAGCATATGACGAAGCAGAAAGAAGTTCTAAGGGATTGGCTGTTTTGCCTATTTGTATTGGTCCTGTAGAAAGAGACATATTATTCCAAATTGTTGATGTTGGACCTCTCGCCTACAACATTTTGCTAGGTAGGCCATGGATTCATGAAATGTAGGTAGTCCCATCGACATATCACCAGTGTGTTAAGTTCCCCCATAATGGTGTAGAAATTTGCATCCCGGGAGACAGTGCTCTATCAGTTAATAACATTTCCACGGGATCACATGTACCTTTGAATAGAGAAGCTGACAGTCCTAGTAGTTCACTTGAACAATGCAAGCAGAAATTCAAGACCATGGACCTTGGGATGGGAGATTATAAGATTGATTCTTTTACAAAAATGCCAATCTCTCCTAGGTCTTATGGGAGACCCTCCCCAAATGTGAAGCCTTCATCATCAGCAATGACGTTATTTGGGAAATTTGTTGAGTCTTCGGTCCCCATTCAAGAAGAGAAAGAGGAAGTTGCTGTAAGGAACTGGATATATCATGAAGAGAAATACAAACATAATGAGAATTTTGCTCCTTCACCTGAAACTTATGGGAAAGGATATACACTGGTTAAAAATATGGGATATCCGGGATTTGGTCCCCTTAGTCATAGGCTGGACGCTAAAGCTGAGCCTCTTGATCATGCTCTTTTTGGATGCAAAAATAAGTCCACGATCGGCTTAGGTTTTGAAAATAAGAAGGAGAAAGGTATCCCTGTCCCAGCTGCAACGGACAGTGACAATGATGCAGATTATACGCCCGATCTCTCCAACCAACACGATCTGTCTGATGATTGGGTGCCCTCAACAAATCTCCTTTGGGGAGATTCCATAGATTTGATGCTTAATAGTCCTACTATCCTAGCTATGACGGATAGTGATTGTGTGACTTCTAGATCGACAAAGGAAAGTGTTACTGTCCTAGCTGCGACGGATAGTACCAATACTAGCACTAGAAAGGGAGAAACCCTTCCTAACCTTGAGGCTTCTACATCACGAGGCCTAAATGATGACTCAGAGACAGACTCCCATGAATATGAATGGGATTCACTTTCAGATGCAACAATTGATCTAGACGTGGATATTATCCATGCCTATAGTACCCACCCCGATGCAACTAACGATCCTAGTGTCAGACTAGAGGATTGCCCTCCTCAAATCGCCTTAGTAGACGACACTTTGTTTGATTGGATGAGCCCCAATTTAGGTATTTTAGGAGAAGACTTGATGAGCTCCGATTATATGGTCACCAGAGATGACACCTTTCGCATTAACAACATCGAACCTACCATTGACTTGCCCCTTGTTCACTTTGACCTGATTGACTGGTCTCAGCGCCACCACGAGCCCACATTCCTCACATTTTGCAACGATTACGAAATTGCTTGCTATCTGAATGCTCTCGAACCCGTGGCTTCTTCCACCAGTGAACCAACAACCAGCATGACAGAGCCTGATATTAAGTACCTCAGTCTCAAAACAAAAGAGAAAAAGAAAAATAGGTCTGAAGGCGAAAACCACTTTGTGGCGGTGTCAGAACCAAAAATAGTAAAAAGAAATGACGCATCCAAAGGTGAAAACCTCTTTGAGGCACCTAAGGATGGGGTACTTAATAACTTGCCGAGTTATTTCCAGGATAGATCATCAATCTTGATTGAACCAACCAAATCGGTCAATCTAAACACAGAAGAAAATCCTCAGATAGTCCATCTTGCTCAGTCTTTATCAGAGGAAGAGACCAAGGCATATGTACAGTTTTTACAGAAAAAGAAAATTAATTTTGCATGGACCTACTCAGACATGCCAGGGCTTGACACAAATCTCATAATGCATCACTTATCTATAGCTCCAGGAGTCAAGCCAGTAAAACAGAGACTAAGAAAAATGCATCCACATATAGCTCTACTTGTCAAAGGAGAATTAGAAAAGCTTTTGAAAGCTAGATTTATTAGAGCCATCGATTATACAGAATGGATCTCAAACATAGTACCGGTCTCTAAACATGATGGGTCCATTCGTGTCTGCACAGATTTTAGAGATCTAAACAAAGCCTGCCCAAAGGATGACTTTCCACTTCCAAACATTGACATGATAGTGGACATGACGGCGGGCTATGACATATATTCCCTAATGGATGGTTTCTCGGGGTATAATCAAATCAAAATAGCTCCTGAAGACCAAGAGAAAACAGCATTCACATGTGCATGGGGAACCTACTGTTGGAACGTCATGCCATTCGGGTTAAAGAATGCAGGAGCAACCTACCAAAGAGCTATGACAACTATCTTTCATGATATGATGCACAAAAATATGGAAGATTATGTGGATGATACCCTGGCAAAATCAAGAAAAAGGGACACACACCTCAATGATCTGGAAGTAATTCTAGATCGTATGGAACAATTTCAACTCAGATTGAATCCAAAGAAGTGCGCATTTGGCGTCACCTCAGGCAAACTTTTAGGATTCATAATATCAGCAAAAGGTATCGAGGTTGATCCCGAAAAAGTCCAAGCAATCCTAGATATGCCACCTCCTCAAAATATCAGCCAAATGAGAAGTCTTCAAGGACGTCTTCAATCAATTAGGAGGTTTATTTCTCAGCTTGCAGATAGAGCGCAAACCTTCAACAAGACATTGCATAAGGGTGCTTCTTGTGTTTGGAACGAAGATTGTCAAAAGAGCCTAGATCATATCAAACAATACTTGGCTAATCCTCCGATCTTAATGCCTCCTATTCCAGGGAAACCATTGATCCTATATATCTCAGCTACAGACACTTCCCTGGGGGCATTATTGGCTCAAACAGATGATATTGGGAAAGAACGGGCCATCTACTATATCAGTCGTACTCTAGTCTCTTATGAGATCAATTACAATAATATTGAGAAGTCTTGTCTCGCGGTGGTGTTTGCTTCTCAAAAGTTGTGCCACTACATGCTTGCTCATACCATACACTTGGTTGCCAAAATTGATCCCCTTAAATATTTGCTTGGTAAGGCTGCCCTGACGGGTAGACTTGCTAAATGGATGATGGTCCTCACTGAATTTGACATAGAGTATGTTGAAAGGAAGGCAATAAAAGGGCAAGCTATTGCTGACCAATTAGCTGATTTTCCAATCCAGGATAGTATGCCAGTCCAAGTGGAATTCCCAGATGAACACATCTTATATACCACTACTCGCACTTGGACAATGTTCTTTGATGGCTCCCGCATGCAAAATGGATCAGGTGCTGGAGTGTTATTTGTTTCTCCACATGGGTACAACATTCCGAAGTCTTATAAACTATTATTCCCATGTACCAATAATATTGCAGAATATGAAGCTTTAACTAATGGCTTGAAAATGGCTATAGAATGGAATATCACAGAATTACATGTCTTTGGGGATTCTCAGCTAATCATCAACCAAGTCAATGAAGAGTATCAAACCAAGGATGACAAATTGATACCCTATAAAAAGATGGTTGATTCTTTGAAACGCTATTTCACCTTTGTGACGTTTCAACAAATCCCTAGGACAGAGAACAAAGCTGCAGACGCCATGGCCACATTAGCTTCACTTCTTCAGTTGGAGACACATGAATCCAGATTTGAATTCCTAGTGGAAGAGCTACACCATCCCATCTTTGACTCATCTGAAAGCCGTGTCATTTGTGCCATTATCACACACGAGTCTTCCCGATATGGTGCTCTCTATTCATATCTTCGTGATGGCATCATCCTTGACACATTCACCCGCTCCGAATGCCGAAACCTCATCCGTAACGCCTCTCGCCACACCCTCATCTCTGGTGACTTATATAGAAGGGGTTTAGATGGGACACTCCTTAGGTGCTTGGAAAAGGAGGAATCCAACCAAGCATTAGCTGACATCCACGAGGGCATTGGTGGTGGGCATTCTAATGGTCTTGCCATGGCCCGAAGGTTGCTTAGGGCGGGATATTATTGGCCCACAATGCAGATGGACGCAATCACCTTTGCTAAGTCATGTGAAAAATGTTAGAAACACGGCAACCTGATTCATGCTCTGGGTAGGGAGCTGATTCCTTCTATTTCTCATTGGCCATTTCAGCGCTGGGCCTTTGATCTGGTTGGGCAGATTCATCCCAACTCATCAGGTGGACACAAGTTCATTATTACTGCCACTGACTACTTCACAAAATGGGTGGAGGCCGTACCACTTTCTATTGCTTCAGGAAGGACCATTTCTTTGTTCATCTTGAATCATATCATTTGCCGATTTGGAGTGCCTTCTGAGATCATTACTGACAATGGAGGTCAATTTAAGAATAAGGACCTAAAGCACCTATGCAAAAAGTTTAAAATCAAACAACATTGGTCATCTATCTACTTTCCACAAGGAAACGGACAGGCAGAAGCTTCTAACAAAACCATTCTTAAGATTCTTCATAGAACAGTACACAAGAATGGTAGGGATTGGCACTTACAAATCAATCCAGCACTATGGGCTTACCGAACCAGCATTCGTACACCTACAGGAGCCACTCCTTTCTCTCTCACCTATGGCGCTGAAGCAATATTGCCTTTAGAAGTCGAGATACCATCCCTCAGAGTCTCACTCAAAGGTTTGATTACAGATGAGGATTACCGCGCTATGAGGTTGCAGGAACTAGAACTTCTAGATGAGAAGCGTAAGGCTTCCTTTGATCATATGAGAGTGTATCAGAAGCGTATGTCCAAGGCATTCAACAAGAAGGTTCGCCCTAGAGAATTTCAAATAGGTGATCTTGTTTTACAAGAAAACCCTAAGAACCAACAAAACAGAGAGCAAAAGGGCAAGTTTGAACCTAACTGGCTTGGACCATATGTCATCATAGCTGCTTTTGGTACTGGTGCGTATTTACTGTCAGATCCTGATGGAGAATAGCTCCCTGATCCTATCAACATTGTGCACCTTAAGAAGTTCTACCCTTGATGCCCGTTCTGTCTGGGGGCATCCTTTGTATATATCTTATTGGTCCTGAAAAAATTCCAAAAAAAAATTCATGTATGATGCTGAAAAAATCCTAAAAAGCATAAAATGTCCTGAAAAAATACAAAAAAATCAAAAAATTCAAAAAATAAAAAACAATAGAAAAACCGCCTTGGTGAAAACCTAGCAATAGGCACCTTGGTAGCAAAAATCCAAAAAAATGAAAAACTGAAAAGAATCCAAGTGGTGAAAACCTGGAAACAGGTGCTACTTGAGGCCTTTTGCACCCCTATTTGTTAGCATGCGTACTTGACACTTAGCCACCTCCCATCATGCCTTGACCTTATTTGACTTGTTCTGGAATTGGTCTTTCTCTTTGTCTAGGGGGCATAACTGGTAGCATTGGTCCTTTAGTTGCGTTTGTCTCTTGGGGCATTTCACAACAGGTGTTTTCAACACCACCCCAACAGTGTTTTTCAGCACTACCCTTGCGTCGAGTGTTTCTTAACACTTATCAGGTGTCTTACCCAACAGTCTCGCATGATGTGATATTTCTCACTAAGCAGATATGATACTCAGAATTTGACTCTATGACCAACACACACACACTTAAACAATCAACTCGCTGACGATATGATGACTTTATTTTTCTTTGTGTGCTGTCTATAAGGATTTCTTTTGATGAGTGGTCTCTCCCTGAGAAGTTTTCGATGATGCATTGCTAGAAGACTGAGGGAATGAAACCATGTTTTCTTTCTTTATCTGCTTGTGGGTATATTTTGTTGGTCCCAACTGTCATGAGCATTTTTGCTGGTCCTACTTGACACTATGGATTGACAAGGTATTATCCTTGACTATTTCGCGAGTGCATGCTTTTAGCTATCCTGACTTTCATGCGTCTTGATACAAGCATAATCTCGCTATATCAAACTTAGGTGATCTCACTGCATTAGTCATCTTGACCTATATGTCTGTGATGCCTAGGTGAGATTTCCACATTTCTATCTGATAAAGATCATATTCATATCCACATAGTTATGCTAGTGTGAATTATATGATCTTGCGATGCTACCAATAACGCTCGATGATGATAATTAGATGTCTATAAGCGTTGTGACCTTGCAAGTCAACCACTTTCATAGCAGCTTGCATTTTTAGGTTCATGATAGTCTAGTCTTGCATTTCTTGCACATGGAGAGAGCTCTCCTTTTCATCCTACATGGACCTGTTAGTCAACTGCGCTCACCTTCTCTTCTTCTTGATCATGTCTTTCACTCCTTGTCTTTCACATCACAACCTTTTCTATTCCTATAGCATTTTGACTTTTTGACCAATTTTCAAAACACCTCAAAATTGCGCAAAAATTGCACTCTTAGCTAATTTCGACGTCCTGGATCCATTTTCAGACTCGAAATCAAAATCCGAGGTCATCTTGAGTCAAAATCACGTTTCAAAATCTTCTCCCCCTTTGCGCAGTTGGCTGATCTTTTGAGGCCTAATCTTTTAATCTTTGTTGGGGCATCGTCATTCCTTCCTTTTCATGTCTTCCAAACTTCTAGTCTTTCATTCATAGCCATTTCATTCCCTCATTTCTCACGTTTGACTGTATCTTTTTAGTCAGGCTGGGGCATGTTTTCATTGCCTAATGGTTAACCTATTGACCCTTACCTTCGATTGTGATTTCATTCTGATTTGATCAAATCTTTATTGATTTGCTGTCTCTCCTCTACCTGATTTCGATTTCGATTCCGAGGGGGTAGTACCTATGGGATTCTCATCCCCAATCGCTTGATTCTCTTGATTCAGACATCTTTTGTGAGCTTTTGCTCAAAATTTGAGATTCTTATCTCCCAGTTTTAGACATTGATTAGTGCCTAGCAGCGACGGTGATAAGTTTTGTCTAAAGCTTGATTTGCACCTAGCAGCGACGGTGTTGGTCTGAGCTTTTATTTATGTTTGTCTGGATGTGATCCCGAATCGACCTCATATCTGAGTTGTTTTGTGATCCCAAATCGATCTCACATTGCAACTTCATTCTTTGACTACATGTGTTCCCAAATCGATCAAACATTAGTCAAAGAGGGGCAAATGTATGCACCCTAAAATGGTCGCCTAGACTTTGGGCCCCATTTATTTGATTTATCAATCCTGAATCATTTTGATCAATAATCAATATTTTCAACAATATCTTGATCAAATCCTAAATTCGATCATATATTAGATTTTTATCCTTGGGCTAACCATTTATCCTAAGTCTTTATTTAATTAAAAGGAATATTTCCTCCCCTTTCAATTAAATAAAAAGCCCCACCTTTCCCTCTTATCCTAAGTTGCACAAATAAAGCATTATTCATATTTTATAAAAAGGGAAAAAGCACTTTTGTCTCACATGAGGCTCAAAAGTCAACACTTCACTCTCATTGGAGGATGTTTGTGCACATGGATTGCTCCTCTTTCAACCTCCACCGCTGATTAAGACCTTTTGCCTCTTAATCTCCATGGTCCATTTCACCTCATTTCTTATAAAAGGAGAGCTCTCTCCCTCATTTGCATATCCATATTTTATGCTATTGTTATGCTGCAGGTTTTGGAGCTCTCTTTGAAGACACTCAAGCTTTGAAGCCTTGACATTTTAGTTGCATTTCATAATAGTTTTGCTTTCATAATCACATTCATGGCATCATAGATTAGATTTCCTTTTATGCAATAGAATAGATCTCACATAGCTTAATTAAGGGGCTTGGAATCTATTGTACTTCTTTTCATAGTTTAGTTTACATTTCCTTTGATAGATTAGTCTTGCACATTCATACTAGTTGCATTTGCATTTCATTTCCATTTAGATTCTTGGAGATATTGGCATTGTTGCCCTTGTCTTCATTGTGAATCTCTCATTGTGTGGTTGACTAGCAAGGTCACTTTCTTGTAGCTCTAGCTGAGAGCAAAACTCATAGTCCCTTGCAACTCCATGCATAGAGAGCTATGAGCCGCTTTGTGAGGCCTCATTCTTGAGCAACCTTGCATGTAATGGTTCATAGAAGTGCATATTTTAGTGTGTACACCCGACGTCATGCATGGCTGAAAGAATGCAAAACCCTAGCAAAACCTTCACACAAAATTTGTATTTAAACATTAATGGCTAGCCTAGTCATTTTAAAACGTGACTATCAAGGAGAAACCCTTCCTAGCAGATGAACGGTTGCAATGCACTGAGAAAACAACTTAAAATCCCCCTGACAAGTCAAATGCCACCGTGGAAGTCAGCAGCCAACGAAACGTGAGCAAATCAGCACGTTTGACAGACCTGGACCCATGACCTACAGAAATAGCATCGAACGGTAAGCCCTTTAGAAATCTCTAACCGCACGGGCCCACTGACAATTGCCATGTAGCATACCAACCAGCCAATCACAAGCTACCAAATGAGACATGTTGCAGACCCTTCTGACAACAGGACCCATGACAAACTAAGATCACATCGGTCGGTTGTTGCAAGATCGCAAGGCCTTGGAAGATCCCTTGCGATCAAGCGACAACCATAGATCCTTAGTCTACTAAAAAATCTCCACACTGTACTCTCACCAACCAATCAAACACTTCCCCCTCGAATACATGTAGCACATTCTTTCTGACATCGGACCCACTGCAACTGAGATTCCAATCTAATGGTGGGTGCATGATCTCATAGGGTCATAAGATTCTATGAGATCATATGACCACCATAGATTTTAGCCATCTGACACATCTATAGACCCTCTAACATGGTCCCATTGACATGTTCCAATTCATCATCATGTGGACCAATCACATGTGAGCACATCAACAAGAAAAGACCCACCTCCAAAGGCTTTGACAACAAGCAAGATCGACGGTCGGTGCATAATCTCATGTGTCAGAAAAACTCCATGAGAATACATGCCAACCTTTGAATCAAAAGCTTGATAGTTCACTGGGTCCTCTGACAAATTTCCACATCATTACTTCCAGCCAATGGAAAGCTTCCACATAGGACAACGTGGCAATGGATCCACACAAGGTATGAAGTGTTGAGAAAAAGAGAAGATTGACGGCTATCGCAAAATCATAGGCCTCTGACAGACCCTTCACGAACTCATGACAACCATCGAATCTTCCTGACTGGGACCCTCACATAAAATGACCGCCAGACTTCTTAGCAAATACGCGACTAAAGAGAAGTTAACCATTTCATGGGGTCGCTAGTTGGAAAAAGGTAACCGCCAAACATTACACGAGTAAGAGGATTGCTGCAGTTGCTAGTTTTCCAAATAAGAAAAGTAACCGTCAGAAGACTTAGAGAACCTTTTCAACCAACCAATAGAATTAAAGCACACATGGGTAATGAGGGACTTAAGTGGCCGATAAAGCAACAACAAATTAGAACATGGCCTAGGGGTTTCTAGGGTTTATTGCATATAACGGCTAGTTTTATGAATATTGACTTGCAGACCAGGGGCCTTTAGAAATTTGTAGAGGCCAGAGAATAGGGTAGAACACCATGAAATGTTTAGGGATGTAGGGTAGGGTAAAAATAAAGACCTTTGGAGAGATTTAGCCAAATTTGTATAGAATAGGAAAATTATGGGAACATTTTGGTGATTTTTGCTAGATGTCAGCCTGCTAGACATTGATCAGTGGCCTTAAAACAATCCATTGGGCATGGGGTCATCATTTGAGCACAAAACCTTGATAGAGGGACAAAACTAGAACCAGAGGGACAAACTTGTGCATAGAGAATTCTATAAAAGTAGGAAACTAACCTAGAAAATAGGGAAAGGAAACAAAACACATATTTACAAGAATTTACAAGGAGGGATTAACCTCAAAGAAGGGATTCAATTGGAAACCATTCACTGAGATAGGCAAGGGAACTCTTTTGAGGGCTGATAGCTGAAAAGAATTAGGCCCCTTTCATTCTGTAATAAAAAATGGTCCACCCCAAAATGAGTCAAATTTTGTATGTCTACCAGGCCTTGATCTGAACTCATCCCATTTGAGGACTACATCCCCAACTTTGAAATCTTTGATCTTGGCTCTTTTATCAAAGCTCCTCTTTGTTTGGATCTGGTGGAATTCCATATCCTACATTGACTTGTTTTTGAATTCTTCTAATTCCATGAGCTGAGCATGTCTGATCTGTAAGGGATCTCCTTCTTGAAATAGAGCATACTAAGTGGCCAAGTCCAGAGCTGGTAATTCAGTTGAAATGGACAACTTAGCCTCTCTTCCATACACTAGCACATAAGGAGAATTCCTAATGATCCTCTTTGGGGTGATTCTATCTAACCACAAGGTAGACTTTAGTTTGGTATGCCAATCTCTCTGGTTGTCTTGTAGAGTCTTCTTGATTATCCTAATCAAGTTCTTGTTTGTTGATTCTGCCAAGCCATTGCCTTGGGGGTAGTAATTGGAATTGGTATTCAGATAGATGCAATTCTTGACTGCCCACTCTGAGACCTTAAGGCCTGTGAATGCTAATGCATTATCTGATATGATAGAATCAGGAGTGCCAAACCTATGAACTATATCATCATAAAAACTTAGGACAACAATCTCATTGACTTCTTTTAATACAACTACTTCTTTCCATCTGGTGAAGTAATCAGTTGGAGTAATTATCCATTTATGGCCTACACTAGATGGAGGATTGATCATACCAATGAAGTCTATACCCCACTTCATGAAGGGTTGCTCTGTTCTAACTGGCTGTAAGGGCAAGGCTACAAGCCTTTCTTTTCCTGCAAACATAGCACACTTGATGCATTTCCTCACATACTCATGGCTATCTTTAAATATAGATGGCTAATAGTATCCAGCCCTCATGATCTTAAAAGCAGTAGTCCTAGGAGAGAAATGACCTCTAGAAGGTCCATCATGAAACTCAAATAGAACCTTAGCTATCTTTTCTGAATCTATGCATCTTAAAAGGACACCATTGTGATCCTTTCTAAAAAGAACTTCATTTATCAACATAAAAGGAATAGATTGTAACCTATAATACCTTCTTTTTGCTAAATCTAGGCCTGCGGGACATTGTCCTATCTTAAAATAATTGATCATATTAGGCAACCAGCTTGTTTCCTTGGCTTGTTCTTCTGTAGAATGGACCACCAGGGATGCATCTATTGTTTCTAATTTCTTTGAACTTTCATCCTCTACCAAATTCTCACAAAGACCTCTTCCTCTAACTAGCTTGGTAGTTTCAATATCTATGTCATATTCCATCACCTTGGTGATCCAACCAGCTCTTTTCTCATTTAGGTCCTTGGAAAGAAAAAATTCTTTAACACTTCGATGAGTAACTTTCAAGTGTACCTTGCTATGGGTCAACAAATATCTAAAATTTTTAAGGCTCTTTACCACATCAAGTACATGTTTTTCTATAAAATATTATCTCTATTCATACTCCTCTAAACCTTTGCTAAAGAAAGCAATAGGCCGCTCCAATCCATCTAAATTTTCTTGGGTCAACATTGTGGATATAGCATCATGACCTCCATAAGCATAAAGGATAAAATCCTTATTGAAATTTGGGTTTAAGAGGGAAGGAGCTTCGATTAAGGCCTCTTTGATAGCTTGGAAATTGACTCTCCCTTCCTTGGTCCAACTAAAAGTTGAACTCTTCTTTAACATGGATATCAAAGGCTTGAGTAAATCTACCATGTTAGGCAAGAACCTCCTAAAAAAAATAATCTTTCCTATGAAAGATTGGAGAATTTTCTTATGGTGTGGCAATGGTAGCTCTAGGATAGCTACAATTCTCTTAGGGTCTTCTGTGATCCCTTATTTGGATACTACATATCCCAATAATTTTCCTTCATGGATTGCAAACACACATTTCTTGGGATTAAGAGATATCCTAGATTCTCTACACCTTTCAAAAATATTCCTCAAATATTTGATGTGATCTACTACATGCTTTGAATAGACATTTATATCATCTAGATAGACCAGCACAAATTTGTACATGAGGCTTTTAAAGGCCATATCCATTGCCTTTTGAAATGTAGGACTTACATTTGACAAACCAAAGGGCATCTTTTGATAAGCCATGGTTCCCCACTTGGTTGTAAATGCAGTCTTGTATTGATCCTCTTCATTAACCAGGATCTGATTGTATCATGAATAGCCATCCAATAATGAAAATCTCTTAGATCCAAAGACACATTGTAAGATTTGTTCCATAGAGGGTAGTGGATGGTGGTCCTTTAGAGAAGCCTTGTTAAGATCCCTAAAGTCAACACATAACCTCAGCTCCCCATTCTTCTTCCTGAAAGGAACAAGGTTGAAAACCCAACTAGTATGCTTGATGGGGTAGATGATACCACTTTCTATTAATTTGAGCACTTCCTTATGCATAAGTGGCTCAAGTTTGGGATTAACAGGCCTTTGCTTCTACCTCACTAGTTTGGTATTTGGTTCTAATTCAATAGTGTGCTGAGCAAGGGCAGGATCAAAACCTTTAAGGTCTTCATATTGCCATGCAAAAACATCACTGAATTCTTTGAATAATTGGGTATAAGCTTGCTTTCCCAATTCAGTGCTCACTTTTCCAAATTGTAAATTCTTACCTGGTCCCAACTCTAATTCAACACAGTATTCTTGTTGAACTACCAGGCCAGCTTTATTCTTCTTAACTTCATCATCCTTGTTGAAGACAGTCTCTAAGGTAACAAGACCTCTAGGCATTTTATTGGACTTGAGTTGTATCACTTGATCACCATAGTTTTGTGATAGCCTATCTTGATTGTGTTTTGAAAAGACATCTTCTTCAAACAAGAATTGCAGAACTTGTTCATCATTGTCAAACACTTGCCAATTGACATCATTATCAGGAATAGATGGTCTAACAATCACTTTGATATGATGTTGATCCATTTCTTTTGAAATTCTATTTGGAATGTCATACTAAGATCCAACAACAGCTAACCTATCTGCATTTTGATTTAGCTTCCTAGGGATAGCAACAATGTTGAAAGCATGGAAATCTTCAATTGCATCCAAAACTCTATGTTTGTATGCTTTCATGGTGTCAATTTTGGTTGCACTTATCCCTCTCACTTGGCTGACAACTAATTCACTGTTACCATAAACTTTTAAGGCTTTAAGCCCTCTTTTTCTATTACACTCTAGTCCATTGACTAGACTTTCATACTCTGCAGTATTGCTAGTGCAGGAGAAACTGAATCTAAAGGTAGTGTAATACCTTTCTCCTTTTGGGGACACTAGCATAGCCCCACCACTAGAACCATGTCTACTTCTAGCTCCATTAAAGAAAAGTTCCCAAACCTGATTGCTCTGATCCTCTGAATCAGTGTCTTCCTTGAGAAGGCTTGGCTCTATAGCATCACTCTCTTGTATCAAATAACTTCCCAAAACAAAATCCAAATAATATTTTCTTGGGCCTCTGAAGCTCTTTCATCTAGAAGAATATCAGGGATACTTTCTATCTTTGTGTCTGCTTCACTAATGGTTTGGAAGTCACTGTTATCAAATATAGGGTAGTTTACATTGATTGTATTGGACACATATGGTTCTATATGGTGTGCTTCTAATGGTTCTAACTTAATGGTGACCTTGGTCCCATACCTTGTATGAAATAGCATGTGAGGCCAGTCAGAAGATAGATAGCCTCCTATCTTGGCTATAAACTCCCTTGAAAGACATATAGCAAATAGTGCAGGGAGATCTATGATATATATATCAAGGAGGATAGAGAAATTAGGACTAGCATGTCAGATCAAACTGGTATCCTTGGCCACACCTATTGTATTGATTGAGGATCCATCAAGTTGTGTAACCTTCTTTTGGAAGGGATCATATTTTAGTCCTAATTGGTCAGCCACCTTCTTCAGCATTACAGTGCTAGTGGCCCCACTATCTACCATGCAATTATGTACTAAAGATTTTCCAATAATTAGAGATACATAAAAGGGGGGTGGCTTTGAGTTCCTACTTGTGTGGAATTTTCTTTGGAGTTGCTACTTGGAGCCTCCTTTTCTTGATCAGTGTTAACCAACACTGGCTTTACAACTTCTTTTGCAGGTAGAGGAGTTGTCACTTCTGTCATAGCCTTCCTTAAAACCTCAAGTTGTTCTGGAAGAGCCAAAGAGTCCCACATAGACATGGTGACATTCACCTTCTTCATTTTGTCTACAATGTTATAAGGTGTCACAGTGTGTACTCTTTGTTGTGCCTTTGGCATGATAGGCTCCATCTCTTTGAAAATCTGGCCCTCTTTACTTGTAATGACAGGAGCCTCCTTAGGTGTGATGGGATTAGCTTGTTGCAGTGGCTGTATAGATGTGGTGGCTTTGGCATTGGAGTCTTCTCTCTCCATGTCTTGAGCTCTTCTCTTTGCTTTTGTATAGGCAACAAAGGAAACTTCATCATTGACTCCATTGAAGTCTAGTTGCTCCCAATTGAAAAGAGCAGTTTCATTTTCTTGTGATTCTTGTTGAGGCACTGACCCACTGGATGAAGCCTCTAATTGAGCTTGTGAGGCATTTTGAACCATTAAAGCTTGGTTCATCCATCCATTTGAACATGTAGCCTGATTATGAGGAAAACACCATTCATTATCTATAGCCATATTGTTTTGACTAGGAACCATATCCCTCACTGGATTTGTAGAATTTAGAGGTGCAAGGTTATATGGTTGGAATGGTCTCTGATTAAAACTTTTCCTTTGTCCTTGATACCCCCCCTTGGTATGGTGACCTATTTTATTGATAAGGCTGTCCTTGATTTTGATATTGCTGATTAGGACCTTGGCCTTGTGACTGAAATGGTGGTCTGATTCCTTGACCTTGCTTCTTTAGATTTGTGACCTCTTTAGTCAAGGTCTACAACAAATTTGTCATTTCTTGCTTACTGCTTTCTTGACTATTCTTTATCTCTTGCAACTCTTAAGAGAAACTAGTTGTTAGCACTTGGCTACTAGTACTAGCCTGAGGTGCTAATATGGTGGGAATAGGAGTAAATGGGGATACTTGGGCAGGTGCAATGGGTTGAAGGCTAGGAAAGATGGGCATTAGTGGCCTTCTAGCAATCATGCCTACTTGGATTAAACAATTTTTAGCCCTGATGTCTATGTCAAAAGCTTGGGGGAGAGAAGTACCACCCATAGATTGGATCATGACAAAAATTTGACCATTCAAGCTTTGCAAGTAGTATAGAAAAGCATCGTCAGCTGATGGTCTCACTGATACTGGAATTCTATTCCATGTTTTGAGGAATCTACTATTGTAATCTATCATTTTCTCTTGAGGGTCTCTCTTAATGGTTGTCAACTGCTCAACTAGAGATAAGTTATCTGATTTATCCTCAAAATGTTTAATTAATGCATCCCCTAACTCATCTCATTAAGTAATGGAGCCAACAGTTAAAGTTCTAAACCATTCAAGAGCCTTACCTTTTAAAGAGGCTACTAATAATTTTGTGGCCACATCTTCTTGAGTTATGTTGTGTATGCTGCAGATGGTGGTCACATCTCTTATGTGTTCAAAAGAAGTGGTTTTCCCTTCACCTATGAAATTAGGTATACTCTTTAGTGCCACCAAGGGCACATCATGATGTTGAGCAAAGGCTAATGGACTCCCCTGGTTGAATGGTGCAAAGGAAAACTATCTAGCCATTGCAGGAGTTGGAATCTGAAGGTTAACAACTATGTGACTTGTATTTGCTACTGGATTTGAATCTTCTTCTAAATCTCTCATTAGAGATCTACCTCTTATTATGGAATGAAAGGAAAAAGGTCTCCTTTCTATAGTATTAGGAGGTGTTGATTGAACTCTCCTTGTAGGGGATGTTCTTTGAGTTGACTTGCCTTTATGACTTCTTCTTGAGAGAAACTCTAAAAATTTAGTGGGCTTTGAGCTCCTAATCTCAATCTTTCTCATAAACCTTAAACAAGGTTGGCCTAGATCTTTGAAATTAGTGGAGTCACCAGATATACTTGATAGAACACTTCTTAAAATCTTTTATTATGCAATCTGTATATTAGAGATAACATAATCTTCAAACAATAGTTTTGTTTGTAGTCCCACAGGGCATGCTAGAATTGTTATACACTAAGTTTGCACCCTTGTTTCAAGCTCTCATAGTCTTGATAACCTAGTATAACATGGGAATCATCTCCAGGTTGTGGGACCTATGCTAACTAAGATGAGACATCTAGGTTCTAGGCTGGTTCCTCTTGGATGATCACCTTAATTTGCTTCTAGACATGAAAAGTAAACTTTTGAGGGAAAGGGATAGAAGGAATGCTTGGAAAGGGAAAAGGCTGAAAGAAAAATACCTACTAGGTGATACACCAAAATTAGGGTTTGGATCTCAGTATAGAGGAATGGAATCAATGAAAGGCTTAGGTCTAGTAGGTCACAACTTACTGAATAGGCTTGCATAAGTGTTTCATAGGAGGGCCTAAACATAAGGCACAACTTATGACCTGCAAGTAGACATTCACTTCTGTAACTTGGTGTAGGATTGAGACAAGACTATTAGGGGGCTGAAGTATACCCACAAAAACATCTAAATCAGATCAAACACAATAACACACACAATTAAAGAGAGTAAGAGGGATCAGGAACCCTAAGTTGTCATTGAAAACATGCATATACTTTGATTCAATAAGAAATAATTTAGACAAGGAAGCATAGGGACATGAAGGATTGTCACAAAATACCTCTACAATATTTGAATCATTAATGAAATATTTACAACTGTAGAGGCCGGAGTTTAGAAAAAATGCCACAGATAACTCTTAAGAAAGGTGAGTTTCTTTTACAATTGTCTAACTCTGAGCTCTAAGGCTCCAAAAAAGAACTATATACAACTCAACTACACATAGGCAGGAGTCAAAAGTAACCTAACTAGGGTTACATAGGTATAGAAATATAACATCAAACCCTAGGTACACTGATCACCTATTATGAAAATCTCTGAGAACACCGGTGATCAAATCATATCTTTCCTTGCATGTTGATCCTTCTAAATTTAAATCACCTACAAACACAACCTTGACCTACCAATCCACTTGAAACTCCACTAAGCGATGAAGGCTCACAATCTGATCATATTTCCCTGGGTAATAGTACCGTTCAAAAGGTGGTGCCAACTCTTTCTAGCATCTCCTGGTGTGAAAATGCGGCACAATACCCTGCAATGCCAGCCAATAGTCATCTTCATCACCCTCTCAACCATAACTATCCTAAGAATTAAATTCCTGAGCTACCCGATGTCGTGCATGGTCAAAAGAATGTAAAACCCTAGAAAAACCTTCGCAGGAAATTTGAATTTAAATGTTAACGGCTAGCCTGGTCATTTTAAAATGTGACCGTCGATGAGAAACCCTTCTTGGAAAATGAACGATTGCGATGCACTGAGAAAACAACTTAAAATGCCCTTGACAAGTCAAATGCCACTGTGGAAGTCAGCAGCCCATGAAACATGAGCAAATCAGCATGTTTGACAGACTTAGACCCACAACCTGCAAAAAGAGCATGGGATGGTAAGCACTTTAGAAATCCCTGACCCCATGGCCCACTGAAAACCACCATGTAGCATAACAGCCAGCCAATCACAAGCTGCCAAACTAGACACGTTGCAGACCCTTCTGACAACAAGACCCACGGTAGACTAAGATCACATCAGACAGTTGTCGCAAGGGCTTGGAAGATCCCTTGTGATCAAGCGACAACTGTAGATCCTCAGTCTACTGAAAAATCTCCACACTGTACTCTCACCAACCAATCAAATGCCACCCCCTGAGATACATGTAGCACATTCTTTCTGACATCAGACACACTGCAACTGAGATTCCAATCTAACGACGGGTGCATGATCTCATAGTGTCAGAAGATTCTACGAGATCATACAACCACTGTAGATTTTAGCCTTTTTGACACATCCTTAGACCCTCTGACACGGCCCCACTGACATGTTCTAGTTCATCATTATGTGGACCAATCACATGTGAGCACATCAGCAAGAAAAGACCCACCTCCAAAGGCTTTGACAACAAGCAAGATCGATGGTCGGCACATAATCTCATGTGTCAGAAAAACTTCATGATAATACACACCAACCATTGGATCAAAAGCTTGATAGTTCGCTGGGCCCGCTGACAAATTTCCACATCATTACTTCCAGCCAATGGAAAGCTTCCACATAGGACAATGTGGCAATGGACCCACACAAGGTATGAAGCACTGAGCAAAAGGGAAGATCGATGGCTATCGTGAAATCGCAAACCTCTGGCAGACCCTTCGTGAACTCACGACAACCGTCAGATCTTCCTGACTAGACCCTCACCTAAAATGACCACCGGACTTCTTAGGGAATACATGACTGAAGAGAAGTTAACTGTTTCACAAGGTCGCTAGGTGGAAAAAGGTAACCGTCAAACATTACGCATCTAAGAGGATTGTTGCAGTCGCCAGTTCGCCAAATAAGAAAAGTAACCGCTGGAAGACTTAGAGAACTTACGACTAGCCAATAGAATTAAAGCACACATGGGTAATGAGGGACTTAAGTAGCTGATAAAGTAACAACAAATTAGAACATGGCCCAGGGGTTTCTAGGGTTTTATTGCATATAATGGCTATTTTTATGAATATTGACCTGCAGACCAGGGGCCTTTAGAAATTTGTAGAGGCCAGAGAACAGGGCAGAACACCATGAAATTTTCAGTGATGCAGGGCAGGGTAAAAACAGAGACCTTGGGAGAGATCTAGCCAAATTTTTATAGAATAGGAAAATTATGGGAACAAGAACAACCCATCTTGCTGCGTATTTCCACCATTTATTGAAGAGGTAAGAATGATGGATGTTGTAGCTGGATTGATTCTATTTCGTAACATACAAACTAAATTGAATGGTGAATTTTCCCACTCCTCAATAATTAAAATCAACAATAAACTTTTTTAGGGTACTTTAACTCTTTAGAAATGACACCATCATCAATCTCGGTGTATCAGTCTTAAATAGAAAATTGAATAAGCAGAGGAGATTCCACAGCCAAAACCTTCTCGAAACATTGCCATGGACAAATACAAAGAAATTTAATGGGTGTCCTTATTGGAAAGGCAAATTTGATTACAGTCATCAAAAAATTATGTTTTCTTGTGAATTCCCAATGTTGTGTTGTCACCTTAACCTAGCTAGCTTTTTCCCAGACAAAACCCATTTTCACTAGAATCAACAAATAGAATTGGAAATTAGCTGGCTGACTTTAATTTCCATGTGTTAGAAATCTATTTATTGGGTATCCAAAAGGAAGAAATTTGAAAATCCAACAATGAACGGTTGTGCTCCACCATAGGAAATAGGCGTTCAATTTTCTCTCTCCTCATCTATGAGGCTTAGAGTTGAGAACTCTATAAAATGGCCTGATTCTCACTCTTATTTACATACATGCTCACTTTTTTCCTTATAAGGTCTTACTACTTCTCTCCGTTGTCATTTTCCTTTGTGCAAAGGAGAGTCATAGTGGGAGTGGGAGCTCTGGATGAAGTTGGTGGTTCTATGCCATTCCTCTCTTCATTAAGGATGGACGTGGGTACATGCTACACAACATGGATCACATGATCTTCTTTTTAACCCTCTAGACAAAAAGTGTTTGAATTTGTAAGGATGTTATTACGGGTTTTTGCACAAAAAGGCACTTCAAGCAATCTACCTAGCTCAAGATTTGGTTCATAAACATGGCTCTATAAGGTAGTCTTTGCTAAGTTAACAAGGTATTTAATCAAGATTCCATTCAAAATGGATATTAAACTTTCATCCTCCAAGTATATTAAGAGGCTTCCCACCACCGGTATGTCAGAGTTTTGTGCAATCCTGAAGGACTACTTGAGGAAGTTTGAAAATTTAACACCCTTTTGTCACACACCCCATTAAGGATGTATGCCATTAATTTTAGAGTGGGTTGGATTATCATGACAAAGGTGATTGTATCCAACTTTGGGTTGTCCCTCTCACCAACCTCGTTAAGGTAAATCTCAGGAGGCGAGCCCACTATAGATCTAACATGTTCATTTGAAAGAAATAAAGTGGAATAAAGAGATAGGTTTTGGGAGTTTGATTCACCAAAAGGTGAAGATCGTATCCCTATCTACATCTCAATTCCCAAACACTTTTAAAGAGGTTCAATTACCAAACCCATTAACTAATGGGAATTGAGTATTTCTACTCTTTTCCACAAATAAGGGGTTGTTCAAATTTAGTGCTTGATTTACTTAGCCTTTCTTTTAATCATGGAGTTTGACACTTTTGGCATTTTGATTCACTTAGAAAGTGAAGAGTATAGGCCTAATATAAAATCCCTCGAACAATAATAGGCTTCTTTAATTACTAGATTTTGAAATTGACAAGGCCACAATTTAAGCAAAAATTGACCAAGCTTTAGGCTTACCTTCAATCGAAGCTAGCTAAGGCTAGGGGCATTTTTTTTAGGAATTTTCCATTTTATTACTCACCTAGTGGCAATCATTCCTTTTCATTCACTTCTCCTCCAGCAAGTTAGTCAACACAACTAGCCAAAGTGAAGAAAAACAATAATAAAAGTGAATCTAAGCCTTATTTATAAAATTTTAGCAAAACTTGATTAAGGTGAATAAATCCAATTTAATGATTTGATCTTTTCCTTATATGCTTCTACAACTTTCAAATATTGTTCATATACCTTGCTTTCTTGCTAAGAATATTCCAAAACCAACTTGATGTGTGTAATATTCTCTTCCTTGATCCTTTTTTGTCAAAGTTTTCCCTTGCTGTTAAATCTGGTCTCTAGTTTTTTTATTCTTTTATGACCAGTCATCATGCAGACATAGAGAATCATTTCCCGCAAGTTAAATTCTATCAATTTTCAATTTAATCAAAAGCACTATAGAATCTATTAAAAGCATTATTTAAAAGCTTAAACACGTAGTGGATCAGATTAGATGCACTTTAGAAATATTTAAAAGTACTGAAACAGAAATTAAAAGCATTGTTAAACGTAGAAAAGGCATCAAGAAAATATCAAAAGCGTTGGAGAATTATGCAAACGCGTTGGCTAGTCAGGGAAAAAGTGCTGAGAGAAATTAGACAAAAACTAGAAGAAATCAAAAGTGTTGAAACTCTATGTAAAGGTTCAAAACTTTGTCTTAAACGCGCTATTTCAAGTCTCAAAAGCACTGGAAAAACTATCAAACGTGGTATAGAAAGGATCAAACACACTATTTCACCTAAAAGATAGAGAAGAAAACAAGATTTGCAAGAAAAATTTTACTTCTCCAAATTTATAAATTTATGAGGCTTAATGCCCCATGATGGGCACCATTTTGTGTACTAGAAAAAGTACCTTCATAGGGTAGTATCATCAATAAATCAAATAACAACTAAATTACCACAAATAAAAATCTAATTTAGCAAAGAATTGACAATTAAACACTCTATGGATTTGTATTTAGGGATGCTAATGATAAAGCTCTCAGCAAGCCTCCATTAGCGACAGTCCTAAAATGAGAATGATAAGAAAAACTAATAACAATGTTAATTCCAAATTGAAATTATCTAATTAGCTCCTAGATTTTTCTTTCTAGCTCTAATTTGCAAGAGGTTTGATGCTATTCTCATATTTGTGGATGATTAATGAGTGAATTATGCCTTGCTTTTATAGATTTTGGCAAGGGTAGGGGGTGTAGTTGTGTTGATCAAGGTTAGGTGAGAATTGAGTCCATGGTTCCACCTTTGGGGACCATTTAAATATTTTGTCCTCAAAGTTTGCTCAACAAGAAGACAAAATGAGTGGACAAGATGTTCTTTCCAAATGAGTGATTTGAGATATTTAGGCTTGATCCATGTCAGCTTGGTTCTCAATTCCTATTGGTTGATTGATTTTCCTTCCATTTGGAGGTTGAGAGAAAATAGGAATTAATTAATTGAATTTATTTAATTTGTTTAGCCATGTGTACCCCTTGAATGGGTTGATTTGATTTAAATTTAACTCTGTAATTAATTAGATTAATTACACAATTAATTAATTTATCATGATTTATTTGATTTAAATTGATTTAATGACTTTGATTTTCAATTAATTTTGGATTAAGGTTCTATTGCAATTTATCTTTGATTTGATTTAATTGTATTGATTATTGCCTTGATTTCTCACTTAAATGATCTTGTCCAATTTCAGGTGATTACACAAGTCACTTGATCTATATATGGTGTAGCAAATATAAACACAATATTCCCAATTTGAAGGAATTAACTTTAGTATAATATCTTCTCTTGTTTCTATGTTGGGTCATATTAGGATGGTATTTTCTATCACTATACCACCTAATTCAAAGACTAAGAATACATATGTTAAGATAAAATTATTGCATCAAGACTTAGAAGAGAAATCATTAACAATAAATAATAAAGTATCTACGGTGAAAGGTAAAGAGAATTTGTTTTGCAAACTAAAATTTCATTGTATAATCGATTAGAGTAGTTCCCAAGGACATAGGATAGAAGTTTGTCATATATTATAGAATTGAGTTTTTTGAAGAAGTGTTGTTGATCATCTTGTATACTTAGAATTGATAAATGTTTGCATTTTGATATTCTTTGACATGTTGATGATATATTTTTTACTAAAATTAAAAAAAAAAACATTAAAATTCATGAACTTAAATTTATTTTGT